>APFE031548998.1:204297-220688 GCA_000404065.3 Pinus taeda
AGCGAAGCCACCCAAAAAATTCTAGCCTCCATGACATTTTCTGGCCTCCCCCTCCTCTAGGCATAAGTGCTTCCCAACGAGCCATCCTCGACTCTCGAGGCACCGGATCAGGTACGAAGGCCCCTTGGCCCTGAAAGATTGGTAACTGTTCCAAGATGAACGTCACCAGGATGGAACCATACCCAAACTACTGCAACTTGCCTCGCTTACCTTTTGTAAGCTGCCTCTTCATGTTGGTCGTCACCGCTACTGCCCAATTGAAGATGGTCAAACTCAGACACTCTGTAGCTAGTATAAGTTGGTTCTTTGTTGCTTCGTGGGGTGCTTGTGCCCCCGCAGCCCATGTGATGGTGAACAACGTTGCTTTGAGTGTTAAATCCTGAATAGTGGAGATATCCACTTTCTAACTGTCGGATCCAAATTGTGCCCCTCGGCACACTCACGCCATCACCTCCTCCATCTTCTCACCGAATGGCCTGCTACCTATCAATAGGGGCACCGACCCTCTGCGCGACAGTCCTGTGATGAAATAGATGTTAGATAAGTCCAGTTCCAGCACTTGGTCTCGTATATGAAACACTTGATCGCGTTCGTCCCAAAGGTTGATTAAGTATCGTAAGAGCTCTAGCTGAGCTCATAGATAAGGCGTGAGGAAGTATTTCTTTAGCCCGCAATTTATAAGGGCTTCCATGCAATCTTCATCAGTTATGGCCAATTCATCTACTCTGTCATGCTCTCTTTCCTTCTATTGGATCACCATTTTAATTCTTTCCCTGCAGCCACAAGGTCAAAAACATCAATTAGATCTTTGGTGAACTTAGAAATGCATTAAAATTGCTTTGAAAACGTTAAAATTTGAAACAAGGGTGCGCTCGGCCATTGGCGCAACTTTTTTTTAAACAGTCGTGCCCATGGGCATGGGCCTTCGGAGAAAAAAGACCCATTGGCGTGGGTTCGTGCCCAATACCTGCGCCAATGGGCGCAACCCTATTTTTTCAAATTCCCTCCACAGGGTCGATAAAGCAAGCTAAAAAAAACAAAAAATAGACTAAAATGAAGTAGGAGAGGAGCCCTCTTACCTGGAACTGGCGGCACTCCAAATGGTCGCACGGATTCGTCGCAATCGTCACCCAAAGATCGCACACCAAAAGCACTATTGTCACTCTCCAATGAGGTAAAAGTAAAAAGTAATTTTTGTTTTTACCATTTTCACATGTTTATAGCTTTTTTAACCCTAAATAGGTTTTAAAAGTCATTTTTATGAATATTTTAATATATATTTCTGTTGAAAATGGATTTTACGCTTGTTCTTGTTCAGCGACAGGTTTTTGTGCGACTTAGGCGATGAAACGAGTTGTATTTTATACTTTTTCAAACTCGGTAAATACACGAAAAAGTCATTATGGAGTCATCTTTCTGCTCTTTTCTAACTCTCTAAACATGAAAAGAATGTCGAGTTATTCCTCTCGACTCGTTAAACGTAAATGAGAGGCGGTCATCTTTAAACTCTTTTCCGACCGTATAAAGATGAAAAGATCGTCGGACCCTTGTTGTTTCAAGTTCGTTAATGGTTACGAAACGATGTGGTTTCGATCACGTTTTTACTTTTTTAGGTCAAAATCACTAATCATGAAAATTACTCCTCAATCGTAATGATCGGGTAGCTCTTTCGAGCATTGTTTTATACTTTTTCAGGCTCGAGAGACACAACTTTACGAAAAAGGACACCCTTGGAGTTTACTTTTCCGCTGTCTTTTCAAACTCTCTAAACATGAAAAGAGGCCGATTTCTTCCTTTGTCAGACTTGTTAAAACTTAATGACATCGGACTTCGTCAAAATGATGCCTTACAAGCCTATGCTATCCCCGTCACGCTTGTCATCAAAAATAACCGGGGTACTCGCCAGAAATGGTGGGGGAAAATGGAACCACAATCATTGTCATGTCGGAAGTATGTCACTCTTGAACATGGCACTTGTCTGCGTTCATGTCTGGGTGGGGACATCTCATCTCATTTTTCACTTGCTTCCGTGGGTTTGGGTGATCCTGTTTGACTTCTCATCTGCTCGTTGCCTTGTCACCATGACCTCTGATCATTTGATGTCAAATACTGCCAAGTCCACCGTCGTGCTACCGATATGTTCAAGAGAAGTTGACCTCTGTAGAATACTCAACCTCCCTCTGATAACTCACATAATTCTGATTCACAAAACATATTATCCTACTCTATCTCGTGTCGATGATGTGGGAAACATTATGGCCCACCTTTGATCAAGATCGCTTCCTGTCGACTTCAGCTCATTATCCAGGAAGTTGACCTAGACACTCCCTTCGGTTGCCTTGGAGCTTGCATGCCTCAATTGTAGGTTCTTCATGTTCAACACGAGGTTTTCATCATTGGCCTCCGATCGAATGATTCTATGGGTGTTCAACCCTAGCTCATTGATTTGGACGCCGTAGATTGTACCTATAGTACCTTAAGAACCATTGTCATCATTGGTGGTACCTCTCGCATCTGTTAACAATTTTCATCATTGACTGGTAATCAGACAATGTTCCTGCATGTTTGACTTCGACTCCCATATTCACATGCTTGAACTTGTACTTTGTTCGGGTCGAGATGGAGCGCAAGACCCTAGATTTTGTCTGTTAGAATCCAGGTTGTGATTTTGTGGATTATTATAATCATTACATGACTCATTCACTGGATGGCTACGACCATGCCTAAGTCTTTTTATCGATCCTCACTGGATGGCTGCGTCCATACCTTGGATCTAGATTTTTATGTACTCTGCTATGGATGGTTGTGCCCATACCACATTTGTCATGTACTTGAGATATTAGTTGTACTTCTCCACGCAAGTTTTCCGGCAACAGTGTTTTCGGTTGGCCATGTCCTTGTAAAGCATTTCACCCCTCTCTCTCTCTCGGGCCTCATGCTTTAGGGGGCATCTGTTACACAACAATTTGTCACCGTCCCTGTTACCCTTTCTCCCGCACCTTGGAGGACTCATTCTGGGACCTGTGAGAAATGACATGACCTAGAAACACTTGCATTATATTCCCATGAGTATGAACTTCATTTGCCCTGAAGACATCTTCTGCAAAAAACCCATAAAAACAGCCCTTTTTCCATTGGTGTGGTTTCATTGTGCATCACTCGTGCCAATGGGGGAAATCCTCCAAAGAGGGTCCATCAGCTGGCGCTCTGTCTCAGAGTCGCACTCGTGCCAGCCAAAATGGGTAGTGTTTTTAACAAACCAACATCTGAAGGTTCTTATTAACCCACTCCTGAACTGAATCTATCTTGAGTTGGTTTGGTTTGGCTTCGAATCTCCATAGAGGGGAAGTGGTTTGCCACCTCTCATGGAAGCTTCTTGGTGATAAATCCAATCCCATGAATATTGTGGATGATCCTAACTCCTTCTCCTCTATTAATAAAAGCTTGTTCTTTTGCCTTTGACAAGCTAGTTCCATAGTTCCAGAGTTCCAAAGATTGAGAATTGTCAAGTTCATCTTCCAAGAAGCCTTCTTCATTCCCATAAGACTAAATCTAAAGTAAGGAGATTCTTGTCCAAATAACCAAGGAGAGAGAGGCTTGTTCCCATCCCCAACAAGCTTTGCAAGACATGTGTTGCTGATCACCCAGCCAAAGGAGGATTTGATGTTAGAACTATGGTTGTATTCTTCTTTGTTTATAAATAATAGATGACTACCATTATGGTTCCACTCTTATTGTTTTTTGTAATGATGATGAGTTATATCCTTTCTGACTGATATATAGTTGCATCTATTGGATTTTATGCTTGTGTTTGTGTCGTTCTTTGCATGTACAGGTGTCCATTCATGGAGATCGTGGGGATCATGACCAGCTGGAGCAAAGGAATGGGAGCATCGACTCTTTTACAAGTGCTAGCGTTGGAATTTAGGTAGGCCCTCATCATTGGTCTCTGATTTGCAATTAGGAACCTGTGTGATAGTGTTGTTTGATTGTTGCTAGACCCGATCTGGGCTAATAGGGATCACCTCTATCCACAGAGGGGATTTACCTCCTCAACAAAGGCCTTAGCTTTAATTTGGCTGCACTTCCATGTGAGACATTGTATCTACTACAGGATGGAATAACGGTAGAGCTGCACACTAGGGAGAGCCACGTGATCCAAGTTCTCAGCGTGGAAAAGATAAACATGGAATAGCTCAGCTTGTAGCATGAAAAATTGGTGTCATAGAATCAGCATCTGGTGTAGGTGGTAGATGACACTTACCGACACGTCTTGAAGCCAGCCATCCCAGCAGATCTACCAGTAGAGGTGCGGATCCATAGGTTGGCAATCGGAGTCCGTGAGGCTAGAGAAGAAATGAACAAGATTTAGTTGGAGCTAAATCTTTAGATTGTTAAGCTGTGGTTAAAGGCGTAGCCTTCCACTCCCTTGGAGATCTGAGAATAGCACGCTAGCGCTATCACAATGGGATTGGAAGAAATTGGAGGCGCAGTGCAAGACTATACCACTTTGTTGGAGCAAGCACTTGAGGTCCTCACAACTCTGTAGGAGGAACCCAACATCCAGTGCCTGGAAACAGAGGCGCGAGAACTCCGGTAGAAATAGAAAAATGTCTGAGGAGCTACACAGACCATAGTCCTCACTCAACGGCTTGCGAGGATGCAGCAAGCTAAGGCACTAAAGGAGCAGGTGGACGCGGCACAACATAAGGAAGCAGTTCTCAAAGCGCGCGTCCAACCATGGATCGACAAGGTTTTCACTATCACGGCACACATCGAAGGAAAGCGCACGCACATACAGGGGATGCACATGTTAATGCAGAGAAGCACCCCAGACACAGGGGTCTCAGAACAGAGGATGCAATAGATTTAACAAGTAGCTACTCAGTGCACTACTGACATCAGCACAATTCAAGGATAGTTGGAGGGACTCCACGCCAAGATCATCGCGCCAACCGAGTGACTCAAGGGCGAGTCACAATATTTGTGTTGGGGGCCAATTAGGCATGGAATCCCCCCAAGGCATCTTTTGGGGCTCAGAACCCAAATTTTGACCCAATCTTGTTGTAAAGACTCCGCGAATTGCAGGCACGGAGCGCGAAATGTATGATAGAGTCACAAGGTTGTCCGCCCTAGTCTTGTAATGTAATGTCAGCCTACCCATGGTTCGTGAACCATGGGATTGTATAAGTAGAGCAAGGCTCTAAGTGTAAAATTATTGAAGTATGAGATAGCGAAGAAGAAGCAAAGAGCAAGAGTCTAAGTGTCTAAGTGTGTCTTGGGTCGTAGAGTAGGAGAAGGCTCTATAGCTGAGTGCGCAGAGGTCTAGTGATGAGCCCCAGAAATGGGAAACTATATGGGCTCATTCTGCCTATTATTTTCATTTAATCCACCATTATTAATAGTTTTGTGCATGTTTTTGAATATATTTATGTCAATAGAGTGAATGGGGATAGTCACTTTGCCATGTAGTCTAATGAGTGTTTATTGCAGATTTTTTGGACAATTTTGGACAAGGACCAGAAATTTATGAGAAAAATTGCAGCGTAACTTGAGGAAACAGGGATGAGGACTTATAGGAGGGGTGTCTCCTTCATTAATGACCCCTTCCTCAAGTTCTCCACCACTCAGCTCGGAGTACAAAGGCCCACATTGATGATTCCAAGGGGTAGCCAAGCAAGTCGAGTAGGGTCGTTGTTATCTTCAGTTCTAGGCAGCCGAGTTCCTTAAGTTTAGGAGGACTGTTGGGATTCCCCACTTGTATAAATAAGAAGGCTTCAAGCCTCAATAGGTCAGCCATTTCATATTATATTTTTGCACTTTTGTGCAGCTTTGTACTTAGCTCATTTTCGAGCTCTTTTTGAAGACAGTTTTGTGATGTAACTTCTATTTTTTGATAAATGAAGATGAACCAAGTTTTGAACCAGCACTGATCTTTTCTAGAGGGCTTAAGCTCTTGGGTTAAGAACCAACCCAAACTTCCCAGCACCTCCTTTGTGTATTTATATGCTTTTTCTTGCATTCATGAGATAATTTATGTTGTTTAGGTTAACCTTGCTTTGTTAAATTAGGTTGCTTTTGTTGGTTATAATATTTGTTTTTTGCTTCAATTGCTTAAGTAGCTTGCTGCAGTGACAAGAAAAGATCTGAAAAGGCTACCAGCAGGTCCTGATCTCCTTTCTCCCTCCTTGGGACCATGATTTGAGGTCAAGGCACTACTGTTGCCACCAAAAACATAGTTTTTTTCTCTTCCAATGCAATTGCTAGTGTGATATTTTGAGTTGGAAAAGTTGGTATTAGTTTGGATTCACATGCTTAGATCGTTTCATGTTTATTTACCATGGTTTTCTTGCATGATTTCCATTGACAAAGTATTGTTCAACATTTTTTCTAGTTTTAGGTCAGAATTTAGGTTAAAATAGACAAAACTATGTTTTTCGGTTCTTGCTTTGGTCAGTTTTGAGAAGTAAGTGTGCAACTTTCTTGTAGAACATTACAACTCATCATTCCTCCATTAAAAAACCAACACCAGCTCACTCCTCCAATATTTCCCCACTCATTTGCCACATTTTGCCAATCTGCCCTAATTTCTGCATTTTTCCATAAAGTTGCTCTTTTTCCCTTTGAACAAATCCAACCATCTCCTTTGTTCTTGATCTTCCTTGACAAGTTATAGACCCCTCAACACCTTCATCCAGACTTAATTTCTCCTTTCCCATCAATTTTCCACCTCCAAACCTCCAAAAATACCACTTTCGGTCTCCTCCTGTAGATCCTCCTGTAGAACCTCTTGTAGAATTTCCTACGAGTAACTTTTCAAAGTCTGATCACAATGGAAGCCTTCAAAAGGGTACTAGGGGCTTCTTAGGACCTCTCCACACCTTCCTCACCTTCTGCAAAAGCCAACTCCATCTTCCTTTGCCACCAAACCTATGCACAGTCACAACCAATTAAAATCACAAGCATAATAATTCCACATAAAAATACTCAAAAGTACAAAAATATGATTTCTTCTCATTTCTCTTTAGAAGTAGCTTGAATAAACACAATTTACCTTTTCAGTAGTCAATGGCATCCATTTCAGTAGTTTCCATCTCTTTTCTTGCAAAAGTAGGGTTAATGGGTAAACTAGGGTTTGCTAGGGTTTGCGTTTCATTTAAGTTTTCCTTCTCTTTCTGCAAGTAGAATATCCCCTATAGAGTTAGCTTTCTTCCATCACAGTCAAAAGCTTCTTCTGAGAACTCATAGAAGTTGGCTTAATCTCCTAGCAAACTTGCATCAGCTGATCAAGTGACAACCTATAGTAAGAGTTATTACTTGTACATACAACACCATCGCTTCCAAGTTTGTTACAAACTACCGGGTTGGTAAAAGTAAAGAAGGAAGCCCCAGGAGTTGCAGCATTATTGCTACAATACTAGAGCTCACCACTCTTTTTGGCGCCATTACCGGGGAAGCGTCAGAGTATTTTGTGATTACTGCTTTTCTTCTATTTTCTACTGCAATATTCTGCTAAGTAGTTTATTTCAGCAAGAGTAAAGTAGTTGTTTCACTTCAATTCTGCAATTTCAATTCTGCAAGCATAGATTAGACATTTCCTTCTTTCATTTCAATTCTGCAATTTCATTTCAGCAAGCATAGATTATACATTTCCTGCTTTCATTTCAATTTTGCAATTCCATTTCAGCAAGCATAGATTAGGGATTTCCTGGTTTCATTTCAATTCTGCAATTTCATTTCAGCAAAGTAGATTAGTCATTTCCTGATTTCATTTCAATTATGCAATTTCATTTCAGCAAACTAGATTCATTTCAGGTAGTTGCAATTTGTTGTTCAATCCATTTTAGTTTTGCAGGTACAAGCAGAGAAAAAAAAACAAAAATCACCCAAAAAAGAGATTTCCTTTCATACCTCGTAGGAACAGAGACAATTCAGGAAAATTCCTACCCAACACCCCCACCATATCACTGAGTCACCCTTCTATCTTTTTTGGTGGTAGTGATCCAGAAGAACCTATAGGTGAACCTCCAGAGATATACCAAGATCCTATAACAAAAGAAGAGCAAGAAACGATTCCTCTTGAGACCATGGCTAAAAATAGAAACATTAGAGGAAATAGTGAAAGAATAGACGGTACCTTTCCTATTCGAGAGACCAATGGGGACACAAAAATGAAAAACATAAGTTCTTCAGCCTTACATCACTTCCATGGACTGACTACCGAAGATCCTAATACCTTCTTGTTTGAATTTTTTGTTCTCTGTCGAACCTATGACTATGCAGAAGACAAGCAGAAGTTGAAACTGTTTCCTTCTAGCCTCAAGGATGTAGCTTTGCGCTGGTTCATGGGGTTACCTGGAAACAGTATCACAACTTGGGCTCAGATGCAGCAAGCCTTAAACAAAAAAATACTGGGACTACTGTAGGTCAAAGGATACCAATGAATAAATTTTCCAAATGACCAAGGGAAGTGAGGAATCTTTAGAAGACTATGAAGAGAGGTTTCAACTCAGTTATAAAAGGGCCAGGTGCACACTTGACCCTAAATATCTGAAGTTGGTTCTGCTCAAAGGAGTCCCTAAAGACCTTCTAGATACCCTCCATTTGTTGGCTGGGGGAGACATCTACCAACTACCTTATGATGACATAAAGACTGTGTTTAGAAACCATTCCAAGTCAGCTAGGAAGAGAGGTAGGGGAAGTCAACCTTTAGCCAATACATCCACATCCAGTTCATCCCTTAGAAATGAACTTGAGAATCAGCTGGAAGATTTCAAGAGTGAGGTGAGGCAGACTCTTACCATGCAAATGGATACCTTGCATATCAAAAAGAAACAAGAGGAAGCCGACAGTACTTTGGCCATCTTTTGTCCCAGGTGCATTAGAAAGCATCCTAGGAACGAATGTCCATTGCACTCTATAGAAGTGTGTTTAGTCTATGAAGAAGGCCATCCTATGAATCAGTTCCCTTCCTTGCTCGAAATTAAAGCTGCATATCAGGGGGGTAAAGGAGCCATTGAACCACTCTATTTCATGAACCAAAGGATCCCACATGGACCTAGACCTTACCAGCAGGGAATGCAAGGGACATTCCAAACTTATTACAACCCCAATCAAGCCACTTCCATGCCTTTTTGGGGTACCCCTATTCATCCTTCCTGGTCCACACCCCCTCCTTGGTCATATCCTCCTCAATACCAGGCTCCGCCAGTTGCTCACTCATTTCACTCTTATGCTCAACCACAGCCTTAGTGGAATGCACCTCATCAGGGTTGGAGACTCCAGTACAACTCACCTCCCACTCTTTTGCCTCCACAACTTGCTCAACCACAACCATTACCTCCTGCTCCTCCAAGACAACCCCAAATACCTGCTCAACTGAACCTGAACCCCAAAAATAGACAAGCCCAATAGATATATAGTGGAGAAACATCATGCCCAACTTATGCTATGGAGATTCAGGAAATTAACCTATGATCTGAGAAGGTTCTCCTAGATCGCTAACCTCCTCCTAAGGAGGATGAGGAAGAAAAACAAGAAAGTGAACCAAAAGTCATTCCACCCTTTCCTGAGAGACTAACTAGAACCACACAACCAACCCCAGAAGAAACTGAACTTTTGGGAGAATTGAAATAGTTATGTGTAAAAATACCACTTCTCCAAGACATAAAGGATGTGCCTATATACAACAAGATGATCAAGGAGAAGTGCTTCAGGCACCCAGGCATGCGCAAGAGAGATGCCCCAACTATCAATGTCATAGGACAACTGTTCGACCTGAAGTTGGGGCAGGTAATCTGTCTGAAATATATAGACCCTAGGAGTCCTGTAGTCGATGTCCACACCAATGGCACCATAATCCCCCATACCTTGATTGATCTAGGGGCTGCCATTAATGTGATGACCAGGGACACTATGCTCAAACTCAACCTTTAGGGTTTCCTGAGAAAGACCTCAATAGTACTGCAATTAGCAAACCACTCCATCGTGACCCCTGAGTGGATTGTGGAAGATGTAATGGTCTCTATTGATTCCTGGGAGTACCCTATTGATTTCTTGGTTCTCCAGCCAAAGGCAAAGCTCACTGGGTATCCTCTCGTCCTGGGAATACCTTGGTTGGCTACTGCAGACGCATACATCAGTTGTCAAGCTGAGAACATGACAATCAAGAATGGGCATATGTCCAAATATCTAGTCCTATATCCTCCAGCCCAACCTCTGCTAGAACATGATTTACCTCTCTGGTTAGAGGAGGAAGATGAGGATGAAGTCTATTCTGCACCATTGTGTATAGTAGAGGCTACCATGGGGGGTCCATAAACCAAGGATGATCTTATTGAAAACTTGATTCAGAATCCACCCCCCAGTGTGTTGCCATTAGAAGAGCTGGTGGAAGAAACCCAAGCCAATCCTTTAGTTGATCTGTGTGGCTGATCCGACCTCTCTCCAAGTTAAGAATGTGGAATTCGACCCAGAAAGAACCTTGAAGATTAACTCATCCCTATCCACCTCTCAAGAGAAAGAACTGTGTAGCTTATTGAAAAATCACCTGGATGCTTTTGCTTGGAGCTATAAGGAGATGAAGGGAGTCCACCCGCCAGTCTGTATGCATCACATTTACATTAAAGAATATTGTAAACCAGCCAGACAGCCTCAAAGGAGGATGAATCCAGCCCTTAAGGACATTGTCAAAGAAGAACTGCAAAAGTTGCTAGATGCAGGATTCATCTACCCCATCTCTAATATCGAATAGGTTTCTCCTTTGGTGCTAGTGCCAAAAAAAAAATGGGAAGTGGAGAATCTGTGTAGAGTATCGGGAACTAAACAAGGCCACCAAGAAGGACCATTTCCCTTTGCCTTTCATAGATCAAGTGTTAGATGACCTGGCAAGGAAGAAATTCTTCTCCTTCCTAGATGGGTTTAGGAGGTACAACCAAATCCAAATCAACCTAGAAGACCAAGATAAGACCACTTTCACTTGTCCTTGGGGTACATTTGCATATCGAGTCCTTCCCTTTGGGTTGTTCAATGCTCCCGCCACTTTCCAAAGAGCAGTATTGAGCATATTTGTTGAATTGGTTCATGATTCAGTGGAGATTTATATGGATGAATTTACCCCTTATGGTTCTAACTTCCGGGAAGCTTTGACTAACTTGGGAAAAGTTTTAGCCAAGTGTATTGAAATGAACCTGTCCCCCAGTCCTGAAAAATGTGAATTCCTAATGACTAAAGGGACCGTGCTAGGTCATACAATTTATCAACAAGGATTATAGGTGAATCCCAACAAGATTGATATCTTCCAAAGGGTCCCACCTCCTCAAAAGGTAAGAGATGTTCGGAGCTTTCTAGGCTTAGCAGGGTATTATAGAAGATTCATTAAGGATTTTAGTAAGCTAGCCTCTCCATTGTTTGGTCTTTTGGGAAAAGATGTTGAGTTCATATGGACTGACAACTATCAAGAGGCTCTAGATGCCTTGAAAGGTAAACTGGTAACTGCCCCAATTTTGAGAGGTCCAAACTGGGCCCTACCTTTCCACATTCACACAGATGCCTCGAACAACGCGATAGGAGCAGCCCTAGGGAAAATTGATGAGAAGTTGCCTTATGCCATATAATTTGTAAATAAAAATTTGTCCAAGGCAGAATTAAACTACACTGTAACCGAAAAAGAGCTCCTAGCTATAGTCCATTCCCTAAATAATTTTAGACACTACATCACTAGCTATCAAACATTCGTACACACTGATCATGCTGCAATTAGGTATTTGATGAATAAATCGGATGTAAATGCTCATATCCTTAGATGGTTACTTTTATTGCAGTAATTTGATTTGACCATTGTTGATAATGCCAGGTAAGGAAAATGTTGTTGTTGGTTTTGTGTCTAGACTAGATCTACCTGCAAGTGAAGAAGGAATGGTGGATGATCAAATGCCAGATGAACACCTATTTGCTATTTCAGTACTCTCTCCATGGTTTGCTAATATAGCAAATTATTTTGTTTCAGCACAGTTTCTGCCACACCTTTCCTCAAAAGAGAAGAGCAAGATCGTGAGGAAAAGTGCCCCATTCACCTAGATTGGGGGCAATATTTTTAAACTTGGCCCAGATCAGATTTTGAGGCAATGTGTCAAGGAGGAGGAAGTTTTTGACATCCTCATAACCTGTCATAACGGGCCTTGTGGGAGCCATTTTGCAACAAAGAGGACTGCCTTCAGAATTCTGCAAGCAGGTTACTATTGGCCCACTCTTCATCAAGATGTTAGGAGATATATTAGCCAATGTGACCGATGTCAAAGGATGGGGAAACTTACCCCAAGGGATGAGATTCCCCTGCAACCTCAAGTGACTTTCGAGCCATTCAAGAAGTGGGGCATGGACTTTGTGGGTCCTATCAACCCTCCTTCAAAACATAAATCTTACATCATTGTGTGTACTAATTATCTGACAAAATGGAAAAAACCAAGGCGATCAAGGTAGCAACAGAAGAAAAAGTAGTTGAGCTTTTGAGGGAAAATATCTTCTACAAGTTTGGCTATCTAAGAGAGTTTGTCACAAATCAAGGGAGTCAATTTACCTCCAATCTGATTGAAGACCTGCTCGTACATCACAAGATTAAGCATAGAACTTCCACCCCTTATCATCTGCAAGAAAATGGATAGGTGGAAGTCACTAAGAAAGCTTTGGAAGGGATTTTGACTAAGGTAGTGAGCAGTAGTAGAGAATATTGGGCAGATTGATTGGTTGAGGCCACCTGGGCCTATAACACCACTTGGAAAACCACCACAGGGTTTACACCCTATGAGCTGCTCTATGGGAAGACATCTCTGCTGTCAATAGAATTTGAATATAACACATTAAGGATGGTAACTCAGCAGGACCTAGATCTTAGCCATGCACAAAAGGAGAGATTGCTTCAGCTAAATGGATTGGATGAACAGAGGTTGCAGGCCCTTCTCCACTCAGAGGTGGTCCAACTTCAAAGAAAAAAATGGCATGACAGACACCTCAAAGAAAAACAATTCTAGTGAGGAGATTGGGCGTTGTTGTATGATTCAAGATATAAATATTTCAAGGGAAAACAGAGGACAAGATGGCTAGAACCATACACAGTAGAAAAATGTAATGACAATGGTTCAGTCCTAATCCAGACCATTGATGAAGATGCCATCCCCATGCTTGTCAATGGGCATAGGTTTAAGATCTACAGGAAGCCCCTTTCCAAGCAAGAGTTCATTGAGAATTTGGGTAAAACAGTGTTGGTAGTGGAGCAAGTCCCTGTCTCCACTCCACCCACACCCTGAGCAAACAAACAAACAAACAAACAAATAAACAAAAACAGAGAGAAAAAATAGAAAAAAGAATAAAATATCTCTGGATGAAAACCTCTTGGAGGTGCCCAGGGTAGGTAGTGAAGGTGAAAACCTCCTGGAGGCACCCCAACTATCTCATAAAAAAAAAAGAGAGAGAAAAAAGAAAAAATGAAAAAATGAAAAAAAAAACAGAAAAAAAAAACTAACTACTTTTGAATGCATTGCAGATTGCAGGAGGGTCACACAAGGAAGAAGGACATGACCAGGCTACATACACCCTTCATAGTCCATTCCTCCATCACCATTATCTTTTCTCAAGCCTTGGTCTCACTAGTCCTGAAGATTTCGCATCCTATAGGAAACTCTGTCCATTCTACAGGAGGCTCCTATAGAAATCACAGAGAGATCAAAATCGAGTTTAGAAAAGAATCTGAGGGCTAGAAATTTGTTCAAAGGGCCTGTGGAACTCCCTACCACCATCCATCCTCCTAATCCTCCATTCCATCCCTGCACACCCACATTTCCACTTGCTTTTCTTTCCTGCACACAAAAAAAAAAAAAACAGAGTTCTGTTTCTTTTGTTTTTTCTTTTTTTTTTTCCAAAAAAATATATAATAAAACAGCAAAATTCTTCACTTTTTCTTACCTGATGCCTTCCATCTGTTATTCCTTTCATTCAGAACCTTCTTCAGTCATCTCTTCAACTCCTATTCAAGCATCAGCCTGAAATTTTAGAGGGAGAAGTAGCGATAGGAAATCCTGCAGGATTCCTGTAGCGACTGATCCCTTTAAAAAACAAACTCCAGAGGCAAGGTTAGCACAGCCAGGATGTATGAAACATGTAAGGAGTAGTGCCTGATCAAAAAATCACCAGCAGAAGCCACCAATTTAGAGTCCATGAGCACTAGCAGCAACAACAAAAAGAAAAGGCAAAGTGCCAAGTCCGAGCATGCAGAGCACGGTAGCGACTATCAGGTAAGTGGCTAAACTTGTTCTTCTATTGCATGAATATTATTTAAGAACTACATGAACATTGAGGTGGTTGTGATCAAATGAAATCGGTGGCTAGCTCACTGGCCACCCTCGTTTAGTTCAAATCACCCTCGTTTAGTTCAAATAACCCTCATTGAGTTCAAACAAGCTTCGTTCCATTCAAACAGCAGTTCAAATACGCAGTCAGCACATGTGGCCCGTCAACTCAGGAAGAAGAAACTTAGAATTGGTAGTGGTGGTGGCGTAACGGGAATGATGGAAGTGATGATGGGTAGGCGACATGAAAAACCATAATGACACTGGTGTAGGACCAATGGTCCAGATGGGGATAACGTAACCAACCCGCCACCTCACCTCATCACCACAGATTATGCCATCAGCTTAAGTACAGTGTGGTCTAAGCCTCCACCACCTTTTTCTTTCATTTGATTCGACGAGTTCTTGACTACAACACTCACCTACCACCTTTAGAACAACGAACCAATCGTTTCTTGCCAATTTTTCAAAACCCTCCTGCCTATCGGGCTCTACAGGAGCACTATTGTATTCTACAGGATCAAGAACACCGTCTACAAAATCCTTTCTACAGGAAGGCCAGAGAGCAGCTCTACAGAGGAAAAATTTAGAATTTTTGTCAAATTCGAGCTTGAAAAGAGGTAGGCTCAGAAACCCACTCTGCATACGATATATCTATACCAGGTGGTGGATTAAAAGTAAAGTATTGGGCTAAAAAAGAAAGGAAAGACAAGCACAAAAGTCTGCCTATGTTTTTTTGAGTTCTACATAGTCTCTCTGTTTTCTTCTCTGCATTTAAAATCTGTCTTTTTCTTCCTCATATTCTTCTATAAAAAAAAGAGATGCAACAATAAAAAATCAAGCCTGGGAAATAAATGAATTTGCAAGTCTGTTTACTCTGTGAGAAGAAAAAACATTGTTTTCTGTTAAAATATTAAGTTCCTCCAAAAGCCCGAGAAGTAAATTCAGGTTGAAAATGGTTTGAAGGGGGGGGAATTGCAAATTGATGTTGTAAAAAAAGAAGAACACGATAAATTCCCTCTCTGGTTTCAGAAAGACAAACATCAACCATTCCTCTGTTTCCAGATTTGAAAATTGTTGCCTTCTTCCTCACCTGAGCATTTTCAGAAGTTACTAAACACCATGCCATGAGGTTTTATGAGAAAGGAGCCTTTGAACTCCAAAAAATTACATGAGCACCCCGAAGTGGTGGCCCTCTTCACCAGGGCAAACTGGATGTCTTTCTTTGAGAGAATTCATGGATATGATGAGGAGGTGACTGAGGAATTTTTAATGTCCTTAAGACCCCATTCGAAAACACATGCTACAGTTAGTTTCAGGGGTTTGAACCTAGAGCTTACACTAGATTTTATCAGCAGAATCACAGGTCTTCCACTTGGGCTCCCTTGGAGCAAAGAAGAAAAACCATTAGGACAGGTTGTTAAAAAGACATTTTTCAGCCTGATGAACATCCTGTAGAGGATAAGAATGGGATCAGAAGGACAAGTTTACCTCATCCGTGGGGTGAGGTCATGTTACTGGGAATAGTGTCCACTCAGATGCTACTATTCCCCCTAAGAGGGGTGGCTATGTTAGAAACAAACAATTAAAGTCTACTATTGTTTTCTTTTATGAAAATAGATAAGAGGAGAACCAAGAAGACCAACCTGAGTCTTGCACTTGATTTCCTCTCCTTCTTGATAGAGCTACGCCGCTTCTTCTTCGTCTACCCAGCTTTAAAAAGAACCTGTGGAATCACAACAACATACTACTATCGAATAAACAAAGATATATATTCATAATTAATACAGGATCGGATGTGTGTTAACCATATAAATGCATATATAAACAAGTACAGAAGAATATGGAAGAAAACAAGAATAGCTTTATTAAGATGAAAAGTAGCAAGAGGATTACAACCATATGTTATGACCCAGAATCATTCTCCAGCTAGGAAGCCCTTCTTCACCTCAAGCAAAGCTTAGATCACCCAACACTATGAATGTACACCAAAAAACCAACAGCACTTCTCTATAAGATACAAAATTCCAACCTCTGGATCTCTGTGAT
>APFE031549012.1:5734-47662 GCA_000404065.3 Pinus taeda
AGCATGTTGAATGGCAGAATAAGGTCCAGTGGAGTCAAAGTATGAGATTTTGGCCTGGTAGTCTTGAGGTAAGGCCACTGGGTTGGCAGGCAGTTGCAGAGGTGCATACCTGGCCATCTGTGCTGGATTCTTGAGGTTAACTAGGACGACTGGGATAAGGGGAACAACAGGTATCACAGGGGTAATAGGTATAGAGTGTATAACAGTGTGGGATGGAAGGACTTGTGTGGGAGAGGAAGGGATTAGTGGGGAACTTTGGGATGTTGATGGGGAACTAGGGGAATTAGGGGTAGAACGGAATAAGACCTTGACTGGAGTAGGGATTGAGTCAGGAAGCTCTGGCTGTGGACTGATGTCAGCAAGATGATCTTGTATTTGCTGGTTCCTAACAAATCTGGGGATGGTATTGGGGTTTCTGAATATAGTGGGAGGGTTGGGGTCAGGGTTATTCCTTGTGTACCTGAGATTCTTCTTGGGAGCCAGCTTCTGAGCTAGTCCTATAAAGTTTTATGAAAACTTTGTGCAGCAAGGACTAGATAGGAGCTCTGAAGACTCTGCATATCTGTATAAGGTAAAAAGAGGTCTGAATCAGCTCTACCTTAGGCTAGAGATGTTTGTGTGGAAGCAGCTTAAAGGTGTCTTAGTCGATTTTCAGACTGTCAGTGCAATTCCTTAATAGATTTTCAGACCTTTAGATCCTCAAGTTCCCCAGTGGAGTCGCCATTTATGTTAACACCCAGGTTGTCCTCTTTGACTCCCCAGAGGATACGGCCGAGGTAACCACTAACCAATCTTTGGGCTGCAGCTCCTAGCCTAGCTGCAGTCAGAGAGGGCTCTCTCTATGAAGTTTTGTCACTGCATTCAGTGAAGGTTTTAGGCTAGTTATGGAGTAAATCTTTTGGTTGTTTTTGTGTTTGGTTGGGAGGATGCTTCTGATTTCCTTTAAGTCTTTCTGCAGGTGAGGTTAATCCATTGGGCAATGGGGTCTAGGACTGTTTTCTCTTGAGGTCTTGATCTTGGTGAGGGGAAAAGCTATAGGGCCTGTGTGCATTCTATGAAACAAACTGTGAATAATGAGAGTGAGGTGAAAACAATCAGCAAAGAGCAGTTAAGATTTCTTTACTAAACTGTATATTGTGAAAGAGGCTTGTTATCTAGGAGCAATTACTTGAATTCCTAAAACAACGATGCACTGTGATGATGAAATATTAAAGGTAGCATTTAAGAATTACGCTTTAAATACCTTATCAGAAGAAAACATATAAGATAGTTTTGATTGAGCTCAGGGTAGTCAATGACTAAGTCTTGAGACTATTCTTTTTCCTTACTACCTAGAGTTTCAAACATATAGCAAACATGAGATATACATGGAATAACAGGAAACACAGGTGAAATAAAGAGCCATGAGAAAGACTTATTGAGCCATGTAATGCACAGGAATCCTACAACTTTGAGCCACACACCATCAAGAGATCAAGAGACAACACATCTTTGAAGAAATCCCACTGTCTTTTGCATTAACTGCCTGAGGATCTTACAATATTAGAATAACAGAGAAGATATCAGGAGAATTTCTTACATCCGGAGTCCAACCCCTCTAAACAAACGCGAGGGGGAATATATAGAGTTTCACATACAAAAATATCTCAGGAATGGAGTCATCTGAGAGGGAAAATATCTCTTACATTTGTACAGGAGAGTAGATGAGAGTTCAATGCAAACATAAATGCCTCTTTAAAGCCTTTAACTGCTGTCAGGAGGAATTTTTGACCTTTGGGCACTGCGGAGTTAATTGCGCGGCTTTATCATAAATATGCACTGAAGTGCTCTGTCACTTTGACCTTTTGTATCTTCTTGGCCCTGCCACCTGTACCTGCTGATGTTGCTGTTGATGCCCAGTACCTGTGCTAAGTTGGCTCAGTGTCTTTATGCTTGTTGTCATGGCTTTGTCCTCCTATAGATGCAATATAGACTGTGTTGCTGTAAAAAGATTTAATTCCTCAACTTTGATTTAAAAGTAGTTTTGTTAAGTCCTGCCATATGTCTTGAGGGGGAAGCTGATGCCTCAAAATTGACCCTATGGTCTCATCAGCTTCTGTGTACTTATAGAAATGGGGAGGCTCATCAAATAAATGTGCTACCTCATTTTTAATAAAAAATAAATTATCTAATTTATCAAATAGAGCCTGTCCTGTTAATGGGCCTGCTGAAGATGACCCAGATGTATCAGCAATTTGAATTGCTGCAAAAGTGCTCAATCTTTTGATGTATTTCTCATGTGAGAGCAGATTCCCTGATTCTTCCAAGCTGGGAAGCCCTTTGTCCTGCAGGGCTGTGAACCTACTCTGGAACTTATATATATCTGCCTGTATATCATGGATTTTCCTGTCCAGTGTCTGAATTAGGTTACTCATTGTTGTGGTTCTTTTGATCAGGGAAATGGTTTCAGTTCTATTAGCAATTCCCATTCTTATCAGCTGAGCACCAGTTCTGTAATTTAAGACTTTAATCATCCTGGGGGCAAGGTCTGCCATGTTACCAAGGGCGTTTCTTGCTCTGTATAGTTCTTTCTTTGCCCTGCCAATGAGTCCTATCTGCTCATATATAGCATCAATGTACTCCCATTGGTCAGTAATTGATTCTCCAATGGCAGTCCAAATCACTTGCTTGATCTCTGTTGTCACTTTTTCAAAATTGAGCTGCTTTTCCAGCTCTGAAATTTTCTTTCTTAGGGCTTTTACTTCCCTCTCTCTCTCAGCCACGTTTTGCTTAGACTTGTCATACTTCTCTTCTATCTTTGCTAAGCTTTCCTTGGCCTTATTTAGCTCTGTCATTTGAGCTTCTAGCACCTGAAGTTCTTGCCTTAGTTTTTGCATATCTAGGCTCTCGGCCTGCTTTGTTGGTGGTGCTATAGTAGCTGGTTCTGTTGTGGCTGGAGCTATCTCTGATTCCTTTTGTTTTGGAGGGATGTCTTCTTTAGGGGTCTCCTCGAGATCTATCATCTCTGTGGGTGGCTTGGAAGACTGCCCTGTTTCTCCCCTCTATAAAGTTGCTTCTAGGGTAGTCTCCGTATCCTGCAGCTTTTGCTGGGTGTCCACCAGTTCCTTATACAAATTCATAAGCAGTACAGTGATATCCCTTTCTCTTCTCTGTTGGGCTACTTCATCTGTTTGTGGATGTAGAGTTGGTGGGATCTTCATCTTCTTCTTGATTGCAGCTACATCTGCATCCCTTAGTTTAAGGACCTCTTGTATGGCCTTAACATCATTGGGATCATGACCAAATTCTATGATGATTTCTTCTAGCGCCTTGATTCTGTTGTCCTTGGCTTGAGAGGATGCCCTCTCCAACTCAAGCTGTGCTGCTGTGTTGTTCAAACTGTTTTGCAGCCTATAATTCACCAAGGTCTTGTCTGCCAGGGTGGCATAGACCATCTCACCCGTCTGCTTATGGAGCTCGATCTGGTCCATGGGGTGGATGTCTTTTGCAAGGACTTCTAAGTTTGTCCTTATATAATCAGCAGGTGTTTGAGGATGCGGCACTGTAGGGGCAAAATGGCTCATTATTAGCTTGCTTTCTTGCACATCAAAAGCAGCCATTAGTCTTTGTTGATTTGGAGGGGCCATGTTCAATAAATGATTATAGAGCTTGATTTTGAGTGTCTCACTCCTCCTCTTGGCATCCCTGAACTGGTCCTTTATGCTTGCAGCTGCACTCTTTCCATGTCCTGAGGAGCTGACCTCCCCAAGTGCTGTCCTATCTTGCTCTTGATGCAATGAGCTGGCAGAGGTCTCAAGGCTTTGCATTTCTTCTTCTGAAAATGGATTGAGCCTCTGCCTTTTTTCTGGACCTTCTGTGAGAGGGGTATCCCTCTCCCTTTTCCTGCTGATGCCCTCCCTCAGAGGAGTTTGGAGGACTGAAGAGTCGACCCTAGAATCTTGTCTAGGAGGCGCCATGCTGGTTGTTTTATCTTGGGTGGCTGCCTGGCCTTCTCCTTTTTGTTGTCCCTGATCCTGTTGATCAGTTTCTTGCTGACTTTGCTGCTGTTGCTCCTGTTGGCCTTGTTGGCCCTCTTGCTGTTGCTCCTGCTGGCCCTCTGTTTCTTCCATTACCTTGCCTTTTCCTTTGTCCTGCCCCTGCTTTGAAGTTTGTGCTGCCCCTTCTTGTGTTGCAGATGAGGAAGTTGGTGCTGTTGTATGAGGACTGGGTAGGGTAGGCACCTGAGAAGGACATTCCAAGTCAGCCATTTTCAATAAATGTCTTCTAGCCCTGTCATTTAGCTCTTCTTGGGTCAGTGGCTCTATCAAGGTATTTTTATGCCATTTTGGCTTATTTGCATGTCTTGTTATGAGGAGCATGTTATTATGCTCATAACTGGAGAGTTTGTATTTTAATCTCCTCTTGGATATAAAACCATTGGGGTCATAGGGTTTCCACAAGAAGCTTTGTGTTAGGCCCAGGCCATGCAACATTTTCTCTGCCTCCTTCCATCCTTCTCTTTTGTTTAAAACCAAATGCCCGAGCTGGTTTTTAACTTTAAGTTGTGCCTTCTTGCCCCTTCCTGCAAAATGGATCAGATCGGCATAGGCAAACTGTCTGAAGTATTCCAGGGCAAAGAGCCTCATGGGTACAAACCTAGGCAGCTTGAATGGTCTCAGCTCACAACCATATATCCTGATCACAGTGTGATGCTGATAAAAATACCAGTCCCTTATGCTGTAAGCAGTGGATAGTTGCAGTATCCTCTTCATTTCCTCAGTGAGTCTTGGAGGAGGTTTTGTCATAAGTAGAGATAGGGCAGGATGAATGAACAGATCTATAAACTCACAATATGTATAGGGTGAGTAGGAACGGCGATGGAAGATTGAGCTCCAATATACCACCGATCTTGGGTTTCCTGCTACATCGGTTCTCTTGATCTCAAAAGAGAATTTTTCATATTGGTGATACAAAATAAGATGATAGATATATGAGGTGTATCTGAACACCCTCTCTCTGGGTAAGTGCAGAAACTGCTCATGTATTTTATCCGAGATGTAGGTGGCATAGTTGTAGCAGACAGGGGCCTTCCCAGGGGCAAACATTAACATCATAACTAGCACAGTTTCCTCTATATACTCCATTGATTTGTATCCCAGCACTGAGCTCACCATATGGGCCAAGTCTAGTCCAAGTTGATTTAGGTATCCATCAAAGATAGGAGGATGCAGTACTGTGTCTGATTTGCTAACAAACAGTTGGTTGAACCTCAGGATCTCTGCCTCTGTAAGTGTTTTGGTCCCTTGGTTGATTAAGTCCAGCAGGGATAAAGGAACCATTTTCTTGTCAGTCTTGAACTAAACCATGTCCCTGATGGCCTGAGGGGTGGTATAGAATACAACTTCACCCTTGGGGTTGACTACAGCTCTCTGTGATGGCTCATAGAAACTGGCACAAAGATAGATGAGATCAGGGAATTGTCTGACTAGAGGCATTTTAAAAGTTGGCAGGGCAGACTCCCAGATGCCAAGGATATCTGTTCCCTCTCTGTGCTTGGCCCTGAACTCACTTAGCAGGCAAAGATGAGGGGTGCATCCTTCCCTGGAGTCTTCTGAGATATGATAATCCAGGTCTGCCAACTCCTGTCAGTCTAGCTCTCTCTGAGGAGCATTCAGAGGAGTGACATTAAGGACATCAGGTGTCTCCATGTTTTATACAAATAATCTCCGAAATGCTGTTTGCAATAGTGAAATTGATGGGAACCAGGCGTAACAGGGTTGGTGTACAGTCAAGGATAACAATGCTGGGCTTTTTGAGGAGGGTTTTTAGCAGCAGAGAGACCTCCCTTGTCAATTTGGGAGTTATGCAGGAGTCCACGGTTGCGCGAACATGGTAGGTTTTTTAACAGGTTTTGCAGTCAATTCGAGGTCTCCGACGCTGTGTTTTACTTTTAAATGGTCGGATAGGGTAGAACACAGTTGGTTTATCGGTGAATTTTACGACTTAATGGCTTTTATGGTGATTTTTACAAGCAATTTAAGAAAAACCAGTTCACAGGAGGACGAGGCCGAAATACTTGGTAAACAGTGTTCTGGACTGAAGAATGTAGCTGGGTTTGCGCGCTGGGTGCTTTGAAAATGGTTGCAGGTTGACTGGTGGCGCAGGCGTCGTAAATTACATGCAGAGAGCTTAACAGTAATTTCTGAAAAATATGCGAAAATTGCGAAAAATGGTGAAAATATGGCTTTTTTGGCTTTATTGGCGCGCTTTTCGGATGACGTCAGCATGACGTCATCATGGGGGGCCGGGTTGGGTGACGTGGCGGTCAACGGCAGGTCCACTGGGGCGGTGAGGTGGCGGCCAGGTGGACGAATGGGGAACGAGGCGGGCGGAAGTGGCGGTGTCGTGCACGACAGCGGGGCGCAAACGTGGGCGGGACAGGTGTCGCAATATCGGAAGCGGCTTTGTACATTGAACGGACTGTCAGGCGATGCTCCGATGCAATCAGGGAATGACGCGTGTCCAGGCGTGATGCTGGCCTGACGCAAGCGTCTGACAGATATCGGAAGGTATCTGTCAGACACGTAGGGCCTTCCGATATTGATATAGGCTGTGGATCTGGAAGCGGGCGATCGAATGGTCGTCGGGCGCCCAACTTGCGCGAACGGTAGCTCCTCCTTCGATTAACGTGCGAACGTCGGGATTGCCCGAAATGATCATCCGCCGTAGATCTGGATTCGGCGTCATCTGACGGTCATCGGGCGGGTAATCTGCACGGTGTATAAATATGTCCTGTCGGGCAATAAACAATAATTTTCTTTGCAAACGTGGCCGGCGGGCCCCTCCATGTGTTAAATCATTTTTCGGGGTTTTCTATGGTTTCTTGTGCAAAAGCCTTTTAACTGGCCAACCTTAGAAACATGCATTTTCGGGTTTTTATTCAAGGTTCGGGCAAAAATCATTTGTAAAGGCAGAAACTATAAGAAAAGGGTGAAATAGGATTTATGCAATATGAAAAGGTGACACCGACCTTAGGATAAAGCGGGGGAAGGGTGATTTTAATGTTTTCTGCCCCTTTGAGTAATTTTATGGGTTTTTAAAGGTTTTTCAATGTTTTTCAAGGTTTTCTAAGGTAAAATGGAACTTTGGGGTAGGGAAACTGGTTTGAGGTGGAGCAAAAGGTGAGTCATGGGTTCTTGACCTTGACCAGGTGTCAAATCAAGTCCCAGGGAGAGAATATTATGGCTATGGTGCCAAGGAGGGAATATTTATGCATTGTGGGGTTTATACACCATGGTGTTTATAATACTAGGGATAATGGGGTGTAGGGAGCTAAGTAATAGAGTTAGTTGTTAATATAGAGGGAACATATGAGTGAGGGCTAGTTCAACCAAGTTTTCTTTGAAAATAACTTGAAATCGGGAGTAGTTCAAAATGAAAAGATTTTTGCACAAGAAATATGGCTTCTTAAAGCCATAAGAAGGTAAAACATTTGAATTTCTATGCTTTGTGCAACTTGGGGAGAGGGAGTTAGTGATGAGTGATATACAAATGAGAAACAAGGGAGTTAGTCATGCTCCAGAGTGCTGCTCTTCCTGTAGATGTTTCAGCAACTTTGATTTTGAAGGAGACAGTACTTCTGCAACCCCATCTACCTACCCAACTATTTCTCCTAACATTTTTTGTTCCTTCTTGGAGGGTGCACTTGGACTTGCAAACCCTTTTGAATGCATTTTCTTTTCATTGGCCTTTTTTGCTTGCATCTCCTATCTAATACAACCCTTATTCCTTCCAAGGTCCCAGATTAAGCAGTTGGGAACCTTAGCTTCTCTACCTAGCTACTGATCTACCAAGATTAAACAGTTTGGACAGATTTCATTCTCTATTCTACAACATAAATTGAAAACATGGCATGCTCCAGATTAGACTTTTGGACCATCCATCAAAATTGAGTTCTTATGAAAACTGAGACAGACATTGTCTTCCTAAGGAAATATGGGATCTTTGCATTGTCAAAGCAGAGCATATTTGGATCTTTGATATCCAATCATGAAATATGAAACCTATTGGTATAGGTATCCAACACCAGCATAATGTATTTGATGCTAATAAATTTGATAAGTTTGATGGGCATAACCATTATAATATGATTGTTGGTAACCGTTTTGAATATACGGCTGCCCATTACCTGCAAAGCTTTGTTTCTCATGTCCTCGGTAAACTTGCTGGAACTGTGATTGTTGATATTGCACTAGCCATGGCTATGAGACCATTTGCTATTGTCCAATACTAGATGTTTGACCAAGATGAGGGGTGATAGTACCCATTTGAGCCTAAGTCGCTTCAGTTAAGGAGCCAATAATCGGCGGTTGTGAGAGAGTCTTGGAGACAGGAGGCTATTGTATTATGACCTGAGAAACTTGAGGCTAACATACAATAGGCACCGCTTGTACTTGTGACACCATCACAATAGCTGGTATAGTGGGAATGTTAGACATAGGTCGATTTTGTTGCATTGAATATACAACTCTTGGCTATTGAGACAGTATTGGTACCCAACCATTGGATACAATTCCAGCTTGACCTAAATTTTGTTGTGAACTCTCATATGGTTGTTCTCCCGGAGGAAACAATGAAAAGGCATACTGCCCCCCATATGGAGGGAATCCAGTGTTCAAAGGGTAAATTGGTCTTTCGAGACTAGACTGCCCAAGTGGATACTGTTGCAAAGGATCAATTTGCTGAGACTCAACATAAGAAATTCCTTATAAGATTCCGGATGAACAAATAGGAACAGACCATGTTGTCGAAACAGTCCCTAGGTGGACTCCATCTAGTGGTTGAGAACTAGTTGGGACAGATGGTATACCAGCGAACATTGTCAGAGTAGCGATAGGAGGTTCTACTATTTTTGTATCAGATGACACAGTCCTAGATGTCGATGGTTGTTCAGACATATCGAGTCTATCCAAAATATTTCCTAACGATTCTATAGGAACATGTGATGAAGGGTGATCAAAAGAACTAACTTCTATAGTAGAAGGATATAGGTGGATCGTAGTTCCAAAATGCAATGGGATACTGGATGGAAGGTCCTCTACAATCTCTTCTATAGCAATCAGTCCAGGTGGAAGAGGTAGACCGCCAGGTCCATAAAATATTTCTAGTGCCGAAGAAGGTATAGACTCTGTAGCGATAGATGTTAGAGGGGTGACACCTTCCGAATCTACCCTAGATGGAGCTGGTTAAGGAATAGAAGTGTTTACCGTTACACTAGGATCAGTTTTAATGTCCTCTTGTAACTATGGAACTTCTTCTGTAGAGGCAAGAGTACCATAAATAATTGGAGTAACTAGAGTCTCTAATGATGTTGAAACACAAGTTTCAAATAAACCAGGAGATTTCGACCCAATTAAATGAGATCGCTTGGCCCGGAATGGTTTTGTTTCCAGAGTCAAAGATGGTTGATTCGTTAGTCTCTGTGAACGATGAGGTTTTGATTGACTTTCTTCCACGATTGCGGATTACTTGATCAACTCAAAATTAAAAGGGGAAAATTTTATTCCAAATTAAATGAATTTTATGATGCTTTGGCACAACTTGCATTTTCAATTTTTAAGGGTCGAGAAAAAACTAAAGATGAGTCTAGTCGCCTTTGATTTTTAATGAGTCTGAAGTGACAAGTGCTCAGATGGACCTTTTCTTTTAAGGAGTCTGAAAAGGAATGAAAGTGACTACTCTGGAAATCTAGACAGAGGGATTACCAAACCAATCATAAAACTGCAATATACTATAGGTACGGTAGTCAATCTTCCCGAATGTTGTGTTCAGTGCATTACGATCGATAGGGCGGCAGACACAACTTCCTAAGGATAAAGGATATCAGCCTATTGTGGTCTCCCAATATATACTCGATGGTACGTGGGAGCACAAGTCCGTACTGGCACTTGTCATATCAAAGAGAAGGAATCACCCAACCTACGATGAAAACAATAGCTACCAGGCATTATGATGCTAGAATACATCTCTAGCCTAGACTTCTAGATGTTGTGGGTTAGGTTCCAAAGCGTTTTTATGTTCATTGAAGTTTATTTCATAGTTGATCTTTCTTAAGAAGTTTTCCTTTCAAGGTTCACCGTGTGATGTAGATATACAATTCCTAAATATGAAATCTAAGATGATAAACAGTCATTTATTTTTCTTTTAGCAATGCAAATTCTAGCTACTAAGGAAAGAAGAGTAAAATTCTTTCAACATAGAGCAGAGAGCACACACTAAATGCACTTTTCCTATATCAATTTCTGCATGCAGTCTAAATGAAAATACACATGCATGTATTTGTTTTTCCATTTCCTTAATGTGAAAATGACAAAAAGAAAACTAAGTACATATCTGAACTACTTTTCTTCAAAGCGACACTTTAGAAATTTCTTTTCAAAAACAAAAGGAAGACTAAGACGACACTTTCACTTTTGAATGGAAAACTGTTTTCGACACTTCAAAGAATTGACAATTCAAATCAAATACAATGGCAAAAGTGTAATCGACTATCTAAAAGAGGAAGACTTTATGACACTTTTTCTTGACTGAAAACAACAGTTGCGACACTTTCAAATCAAAAGATGACAGCTCAATTAAGCTACTATTTGCAAAGGAGGACTGTAAATGATGAAAAATACATAAAAAAAACATTCACAATTCCTTATCAATGGAGGCTGAATAATGTAATGGAAGAAGGTTTCAACAGTGATATACTAATCATAGACAACAAAACTATTGAATAGAGCTAAAAACAATGAAGGAAAAACCAAAATCTGGAGGCTGAAATAGTCTCATTCAATCATTGCACCTGTCCTTAAGGGAAACATGGATGCATCTCACCTGCAGCACATGGGAGGTGTGATGCATCCAGACTGCTAATGAGAGATAGTGCGATGGTCTAGGGATGATACTGAGCTTGGTTTTCACCCACAATTTGCAGCTAAGTTTAGGAATTTAGACTGAGCTTATGATAGGCAGTAAACACAAAGTATAGGGGCTGATCTAATGAGGTTATTGAGCTACCATTAGGGCTCTTAGGATGTTTACAAGTCAGATGTTCAGTTCATAAACCAACCCGAAGATTGATTGAAGCAACGTTGATCTACTTTGCAGTTGCATAGCAAAAGTAGTTCGAAGGCTAGCTGGCTTAACTTCAGGCTCCATCTGTAGTTTATAAAGAAAACAACAGTAACAAACAAACAAAATATTCACTCCCCAGTGGAGTCTCCATTTTGTTTTCAGGAAAACTAGTGTCTATTTAGAGCTGCTAGTCCCACTAAAACGGGTAGCTATCTTAGAAACAAATAGTTCAAAGTTACTTGTGTTTTCCTTTATGAGAGATAGATGAGAGAGAAGTAGAGAGTACCAACCTCAGTATTTCTCTTGGCTCCTTGCTTGTTTTCTCTCTCCTTTGATAGATCTTTCGCCACTTCTTTCTCACTTGTCCCACTTCAAAGAACACATGTAGAGTCAAAGCAACAAAATACCATCAAAGCATAGAGATATATAACCATAAACAATATAGGATCAGATGTACATTAACCATACAAATGCATACACAAATACAAGATTCAAAGATATAGAAGTATATGGAGGAAAACTCAAATAGCTTTATTGATAGAAGTAGTAGAAGAGAGGATTACAACCCAGCTGTCTGACCCAGCGCCATCCTCCAAGCATGAAAGCCCTCTTCACCTCATGAAAAGACTAGATCACCCAACAATACAATGTTTCACAGAGAAACCAACAGCACTTCCTTACAAAATACAAAATTCCCCTCTGGACCTCTACGATGAGGGATCCATATATAGATATTTGCATGGGGTGAGTCAGCTTCTGGGATTTTGATTAGTGGCGTTTCATTGATAGTTCTTGGTTCCACTTGACTTCATGATCTCTTACTCATCCCTGGGCGAATTCACAGAGGCAAGTGTCATATGAGCAGTTTCTAGAAGATTCTCTGGGTTTCCACCTAGCAAACTTCCTCTGCCATTTGTCTTCTCTCACTTATCACACCCTACAGAAGGGATTTTCAGTATGCATTGCACCCTTTGTGTGTAGCAGGTGAGACGCATCACACCCTCAGCATGGAGCAGTCTGTATGGTCTAGTTTTGACCATTTCTGAGCAGTTTTTAAGGGAGAACTTCTGGGAAATGATGTAATCAGTTGAACTTGATCCTTTAGGGTATGAAACAAAACTTTTAGGGGATTATAAGCCCTTGGTTTATGGACATATGTGATTCGGGTTGTAGTGCCCAAATATGTCTATAATAGTTACACAAATATTTCTAGCTCCAGAGAGTTAGAGTTGACATAGACAATATGTTTCCACTATTTTATGGTGTTATTATACATAGTTTACTCCCAAACCATGCTATGAGTAATGGAATATATGTAAATCCATTTGAAGTTTGGATGGACTCTGTTTGCAGAAATGCAAGTCTGCAAGAGCATCAAGTGGCAACTTTGATGTTCAAAGTAGAAAATATGGAATTATACATCTCTTTTGCAGCAGTAAAATATTTGAAGGACCAACATACTTATGGAAGTAACAAACTACCATGATTTGGTTTATAACAATATAGTCAAACATAAGGGAAGAGTTCATGTTTTTGATGTGATCCATGGGTTACTGCATTGGAAATATAATATGTGTTTTTGTTGTTTAGATTAGGGTAGGATAACGCTATCTATCTAAATAAGTTCACTATCTGAACACTAGTTGGTTATTCCATAATGTTTCATTATGAGTTTCTCTTTGGAATTTTGACTGATGCCTGGCTTTTTGAGACTTTCTTGTCTTTCTATTTAATTAAGTGATAGCAAATGGAAGTGATTAAGTCTGAGTCTTTATATAAATTGCAAAAGGGATTGCTTGCATTAAAGAATGTAAGAGGTTAGGATTTGTCATACTAAAATTAAGAAATGGTATTACCTAAGTTACATTTTAATGTCAATGGCATTAGTAATCCCACATGTGCCCTTGGAAAAATTCTTCACAGGTACAAAGACATCTAGATAGATCATGCACATATTATACCCACCAAATCAAGCAGCATCCATCCAAGCGCAACAATTTGTCATAAACATCTTTGATGTAGGTGCAAGTTTTCAAGTTCAAGGGGCAGATCCTGGTTGGGAGATCTACAATTCTCATCACCCCACAATGGGGTTTGCACTCCGATATGGAACCACTTTTATCCCCAAACATTACATATCCAATTTTCTGAGTTTTTTATTTATGTTAAATAGCAGCAGATCCAGAAGCCTACCAGAAAATCTAAAGAATTGAGGAGTAGAGTGTGTGTTCCTGGATCATATATAAAACCCCTTGCAGTGAGGTCCTTTCTTGCCAAATTCATTGATATCTTCCCACTAGATAAGAATCCTAGAGTCTTTATGGAAACCTCCACTTACCTCCAACCCACTCCATGCTCTACTTGCTACCCTACTACCTTGATCCTTACCATACACCCCACCTCATTTCTTTACATCCCATAGATTCTTTTTCCTTTCCTTCTCAAAAGGCCATCCAAAGTGGGTACAAAGGGGAGGAAGGAGGGGAGGATGATCCCTTCATGGAAAATTCATTGATATATACCCTCTGATAAGATCCGTAGGGTCTTTATGTAAACAGTAAACCCCTTTGCACTCTTGACTTCATACTCCATCTTCCACCCACTCCATACTTCACCATTTTTCACCTTCACTTGGGATCAAGGGCAAAGGCATTCATCATTCCCCACCATCCACTTACCTCTAAGCCAATTCATTCTCTATCCTCCACCCTATTACCTTGACCCTTACCACCCACACTGCTTCATTTCTCTACATCTGTTCCATCCTAATTTTTTCCTTCTCAACAATCAATCTGAAGGGGGTAGAAAGGGGAGGAAGGCAGATAGGATGATCCTGCTTCATTCCACTCCCTTAAATCCTGCCTATCTCCATCCTAGATTAGAATAATCTAGAGCATTGACCATGGAATGGAAAACAAGTGGCAACTACTATTGAAATGGCACATAGCATAGAGAATGACTTGGCATAGGGGCATGATGATGAATTGGACTCTAAAAATAACATGCAGCATGCATGAGTGACAACATATATGGGACTCTACTTTACCACACAATATGATATTGTTTTGTTTGTAAGAATTTTCTTTGCATGATTCATGTGGAATAAAGAGCTAAGTGCCAAATCCAATAGATAAGGTTGGTTGAATGCAGGTTGTAGCTTGGATTCCAAAAGACAGTAGTTGTGGCTACAAATAGGAAAATCATGGGAATTATTTCTTTTTGAAAAACCCAAAATCATATAGAATCTAATGAGAGAATCCCTACAATTCAGGAAAGTAGATTTGACATGTAACTTCGGCTTGAATGGTGTGAATTCCCACACCTAAAATTTTTTTGGTGGCGAACAATTAAGGAGGACACATAAGTTTCACTAGAAAATCATTTAGATATTTTATCATACAAACAACAGTAAGGAAAATTCCTGAAAACATCTTATTATGGCCAAGTCATTGAATCATCAAAAACAAGTCCAATATTTGTGCACGGACCTTCAAAGATAGATGACAACAAAATATTCTAATCTTTGTTTAAGCAATAAAATGGATTGTTTGACATTAGAACTAAAGAAGGTTCACTTCTCCTAGGTTAGAGAGCTCCATTTATAGAGGCCACTAAATATGGTTCCAAAAGTTGGTTTCACGAAACAAATTTGTTATTGTTCAATGATCATCTATGACTATGTCATGTATAATAAATGCAAAGCCAATGGCTAGTCCTCTGCATCCTCATGAAAAAGCTATCATGAAATGTAAGAGGCATGGGTCACAACTCTCATTGATGTTTTGATTAAGACATTTATTGACATCATTTGCCATTTCAAGCTTTTGATCACCGACAATGGTTTCATCATCATAATCATTTAGAGATTCACTATCGTTCTTAAACAATGTTTCATGTTCATCAACCTGATTATCATAATCATGTTCCACAACATGTTCATAACCTTATTAATAAGAAAATCAAAATCTATGTTAATAATTTTATGGTTTTTATGAAAATTAAAATCAATAGCATTTGGTCAACCTAGTCGAATAGGGCACTTGACAAATATGAAATGGCTTACCAGTTGATATGAAATATGCTTGAGAACTTCATGTGGCTCAATTTTAGAATGTTGTCTGTCCTTATCAATAATAGATGGAATCTAAAGGAGACAAATAAAAAAAAAAATCAAGTTTGCACATATAAAAATAAGTGACATCTTTATTGTAAAACATATAAAGTTGAAACTAGAACAATTCAAAAAAATTTCAAGATACCTTACTTGGAATGCTCTCTCCATGCAAATGCCAAATGTTATATTGTTCTATTATACCATCACAAATCAAGTGCTCTCGTACTTTATCAAATGTTTGTACTTTCAATATGCCACATTTATTACATGGACATTGTGTGGACATAATATGCCTTGAATGCTCCCAAGAAAACTTTAAGAATTCCTCAACCCCATCTCTATGTTCTTTTAGTGTTCTACACATAATCAATTGTCAAGTCATATAAATTTTATTGAGCACAAGTTACCACTGATACATTTTTTGCATATCACAATGAATAATCAAATACACAAACTATACCTATTTTTCAATTTCATCCAATTTATTTTGTCCATTTGATAATATGTTCCAAGCTCCGTTGAAATTGCATCTACCAAGACCTATATAAGTTACTGATACTAAAGATAGATCACACGTAAACTAAAGATAGTTGTTGTTGAAAATAAGCCTAGATTTGTAACAAAAAAATAGTAGCCCTATATAATGACACATCAGATGTAATAGAACCTTATAATGTTGTATTTATGTTGGGGCAATCCACTTTTTTGTTGGTATATGGCTACAAGGGCCACATTTATTCTAGACCTACTCAAGGTTATTGTGTGTAGATTTATCCTATAGATTCACAAGCTTATGTAATCTACTAAAACAACAGACAAGAATCTAGTTCTACTCTTTACAGCAGAAGCACATAAAGATCAAGAAAAACAATAATTAATGGCACATAACACAATAAATATCTGGGGAAAGACATAACTCAAAACCCCACTATCTGTATTGCATTAATCATAAATCCAAAATGATAGCACAATGCTTGTTCTCACAAGAATAATCCTGGCACTCAATAAAATCAATCTCCATGAGTCTCAAGCCAAATCCATGCCTCTTCTCTGCTCTCCTGGCCTTCTATTTCCTTGCACAATTCCTATGGATGATTATCCCATATTAAATGGAAACCAGTGCATCCAAAATTGCACAATCCCTTCTAAGTTAAGTTCCTGATTGCATGCACCATCTATACAACTCAAAAAATTATACAACAAATAGTACATTGTTCCTACACTCTAGTCTCAACTGGGTCTTTCTTAGAATCAACATGCATGAGTTTCTGATGAGGGAATCTTTAGTTCAATGGAGTAGCACTAGTTAATGCATTAATGCACCAACTGACTGTTAACTCACTATTACTTCCTCAAACAGTTTGGAACTAATTTAAATAGACTTAACTCAGTAAACTGAGTTAACTAATTACAACTCATACTTAACTCATCCTAGACCCCTATAATATAGGAAAAACATATACATGACTTTAGAAAGACTTCCAAATCGAAATTCCTAATTTAACTAAGTTAACTCACTCTTGTTAACTATTACAAGTTGCTATGAGAATAAAATTTGATTTTAACTCTCAGTTTAATTCAAGGACAAATTAAATTGGAATTTTGTGATTCTATTTTTATCATTTTTTGTTGTTGTTTTCAACACTCCCTCTCAACAAGAAAGGAATTCAACTCGATCGAAATCCTTAACCTTTGAAATGTTCTACATGCAACACTTATCTCTAGTGTTGTTGCTCTAGCAACTCTAGAAACAAAAAAAAACATCCAACCTGAATCAGAACGATGCCTCTGTCATCAAAGTATCTGAATGTTATTGCCTTTGTTGACTGAAAACAATGCACTTCTATTGGCTCTACCTTTCTACATTATTTTCAACCCTTCTCTATGCCTCTTCAGTATCTGACTGCTCTATCCTTTGTCACTTTGATCTCTGATTTCATCAATCACACTGTTTCCTCCCGCTACTATGTACTTTGGGCTCTTGTATTAAGGTATGACCTATGAGATAAAACCACTGAATGGACCCTATCCAATTTTAGCCCTCTTGGGACTATCACTTCACATTGCCCCACCTCATAGATGGAGGTTTGGATGCATGTGCTCCCTCTACCCACTTGGCTCGAAATTTCCCCCTACTGGAGGTCTCTACATGACTGGATGCCTCCACTCGGTCTCCTCTCAGCTACTCCACAATTGTCTGAGACTGCTTCTTCTCTGCTTGAGTAGATCTCTCCACTCGGTCTCCTCTCAACTTCTCTAGTTGTGGCTTCTCCAAAACTTCCTGAAGCTCCTTCTCAGGCTTCTTCTGGGGCTGCATATTGAGAATTAATTTACTCTCCCTCTCAACCACCAAGTCTCTAACCTTTTCCTTGCTCCTCAAGGATTTGCATGCTTCTTGTACCTCAAGTACATACAAGTTCTTGACCTATGAACCGATCTATTTCACATGTCCCGTGGTGATGTGTCTAAGGAAAACCTTTCCCTTACTAAAAAACACATCATAGCCACAGTCTTCCAATATCGCAACTGAAACAAGATTCTTCTTTAGTCCTAGAACATACATCACATTTTTGATCCTAAGAGGGGAGCCAGAATCCCTCTGAAAGGTAACCATACTGATCCTAGTAGCTCTATACCTCTCGTCATATCCAAACTCTATGCTCTACTTGAGGTCTTTCTCCTCAAAATCACTAAAGAGATCTCTATTGTCGGTCATATGGAATGAGGCATCATTGTCAAGATACCACATGCCCCCATGACAGTGTTGGCCATGCATGCAATGAGATTGAAATCAAGTTTGAATTATGAAGCTAGAGCTTCACCTACTGCCACTATTGTCGGCTCCTTCTTTCTTGCTTTCTTCTGCAAGAATTTATTGGCATAGTTCTGATGCTCGTGACAATGAAAACACTTGACTTTCATGAATTCCATCTTCTTTCCTCCCTCCCTACCTTAGTACTTCTTTCCCTTGGCCTTATTTTCCTTACTCACTAAGGGAAAATCCTCTTCCACTTCCTTGGAAGAGGTCCCATCTCTGTTGTTTCTCTTGATCTCCTCCTACATCAAATCTGACCATAGTCATTCCCAATCTGGAAAATTCTCCCAACCATTGACAGAGTCCTAATAACTATGCCAACTCTTTGGGATTCCTAGAATAGAAAGACTCACCATATCATCCTTGGCAACCGCAATTCCAACACTTCCAAGTTCATCACGACATTGAGTGAACTTGGTCAAGTAATTTGGACTTGAGTCGCTCGCCTCCATATTGATTTTACAAAGTTTATCTTTCAGTGCCAACTTCCTTTGGTCACTGTTATTCTGGAAAACGTCCTTCAAGTATTTCCACATAGCATGAATAGTTTCCTTCCCAAGGAGACTCGAGAAAATGTGGTCTCGAATCCCTCAAAGATTATCCACCTCACCCTTACCACACACTTCTTCCATGCGGCCAGATTCTGACCATCCAATGCTAGTGACTTGGGAATTTCCTGATCAATGAATTCCTTCAAGCCATTGTCTTCCAACACAACCTCCATCATGTCCTTCCATGCTATATAATTCGAGCTGCCATCCAAGTCATACTTGAGCAGTGAACCATAGAATGCCATATGTTGATCCTCAAGTATATATTGAAAATTTGAATTTCACCTGTAACCCTGAACTCAAAACTTCGAGATATCCTCTTGTATATTGTTCTCAACTCCAATACCATGTAGATTTATCTTGTAGATTCACAAGCCCATCTAATCTACTAAAACAAGAGACAAGAATCTACTTCTACTCTTTACAGAGGAAGCACATAAAGATTGATAAAAAAGATAATCGACATGAGGAAGAATATCTATAGCACATAACACAACAAATATCCAGGGAAAGCCACAATTCAATCAAAAATCCAAGATGATAATACAATTATTTTTCTCACAAGAACAATCCCAACACTCAGTAAAATCAATCTCCAACTCATAAGAAATCTCAAGCCAAATATAGACCTCTTCTCTTCTCAACAACCCCATATTTCCTTATGCAATTCCAATGGCTGATTAGCCCAACTTGAAGGGAAATTAGTGCATCCAAAACTACACAATCACTTCTAGGTTTAGTTCCTGATTTCATGCACCATCTGTACAACTCAGAAAATTATACAACAAATAGTACATTGCCCCTACACTCTAGTCTCAACTGGGTCTTTATTAGAATCGAAATGCATGAGTTTATGAGGGAATCTTTAGTTAACTAGAGTAGCACTATTTAATGCATTAGTGCACCAATTGACTGTTAACTCAATATTAGTTCCTCAAATAGTTTGGAACTAATTTAACTGGACTTAACTCAGAAGACTGAGTTAACTAATTACAACTCATACTTAACTCATCCTGGACCCCTATAATATATGGAGAACATATACATGACTTCATAAAGACTTCCAACTTGAAATTTCCAAGTTAATTAAGTCAAATCACTCTAGTTAACTATTACAAGTTGCTATGAGAATAGAATTCGATTTTAATTCTCAGTTTAATTCAAGGACAAATTAAACTGGGATTTTTGGATTCTATTTTTATCATTTCTTGTTGCTATTTTCAACATAGTGTATTTTTTATCAGTCCTTTGGTATGATGTTGACCACTTATTAGACTAACCTGACAATCTAGAGACAACCTAGCAAAGCCTGAAGTTAAATTGATTTTGTTTCCACATAAGTGAATGTATAGCTCCCCAAATGTGTGGCCTTGAGGGAAAATTATATAAGAATTTGATTGAAGGTGAACATTAAAAAGACATTGTTGAATTGTATTGATGGACCTAAGAGAGGAATTGGCATTCACACTTAACATTGGAAATTATGGGTTCAATATTTTGTATTTCATGTCAAGTTCAAATTTTCCGAGCTCCATAGTACTCACACATTGTAGAAAGTTCATAATGCACTGTAAATATTCACTAAAATGTCTCTTCTCCTGGAAATCCCCAGGTAGCCTGGAAACAACATATTTCATTGTATTCCCACATAGGTGTAAGATAGTCAAAGCTTCCTAGAGTCCATGTAGGAAACAAAATGGATTGTAGACAATCCTTATCAACTAAGAAATGTACAAAGAAAATAAGAGATGTTAAAGTGAGGACCAAGGAGTAGCAACGGAACTACAACAGAAGTCAAATGAAACCAATGTGACTTGTACAAGTGAAAATCTAATGTCATGATATATAGGGGTTTGGATTATCACATAATGGTATCAGAAATTTCAACAGATACCTAAAAAAAATCTAATTCTCACTTAAGTGCACTAGTGGAGACTACCAAATTTTAGCCAAGTATTGGTTTGCCTACAAACAGCTACAAATCTCATTAACACTTTATTGACGAGGACAAATACTACTTAATAATCAATAGCATGACTTGGTTCTTGGTTCTTGGTTTTTATGAAAATAGTAGCAAGAAAGGTCCTTCTTTGATATTTTCCTTAGTCAAAGAGACCAAGAGGCAATTTTCCTTAGCATGCACAAGTTCATAAAGTTAGGACAAGTTCCTAAAATTTAGGACAAGTTCCTAAGAATGAAGTTGAGTTACTATAAGTTAGGACAATTCATGAAGTAGTTTGACTTATGCATGGAAATAGAAGGCTTAGTATGTTGTCTTCTAGTGCAAGTTGTTTTTTGGGAAAAGACAAACGAGTAAGTCTCAACTTCTAATTTGAGGTAGGATGAGTTGCATGAGTTAGTTAACTTATTAATCATTAATTTGAGTTCCAAAAATAGAACTTGCTAGAATTGGCTAATTTGAATTGCCTATAAAGAGATAGAAAGGCACAATTGTTCATTGTTTTGTGAGCATGAGTTAGTGAGACAAAACAATAGAGAGAACAAGTTTGTGTGTATGTAGCTTCTGAGAAGAAGAGTGTGAAAGAGGAGTTTGTGCATAGATTGGTAGAGTTTGTTTTTCCCTTGGGAATTTCACTAGAAATTAGGAGGTATTTATTAAATTTGGAGTAGCTTGGGAGGTACTCCAAGCCCTAGGGTTCATGGTTTGGAGGGGGGAGCACCATAATAGTCACTTGTAGGCCTGGAACCCAAGGTTGTGGTTTTGCACACATCATTGTTTGGGCCAAAACCATGGACACATTTTGACATGTGATGAATGAGGATGATAGTACTCATCAAAATGAATACGATGCATCGAAAATAATCCAGTTTCAAGTTGCAGAAATGGAGTTATGAATTTTTAAAAGTTATGTGTGGGCATGGTCGCACAAGGTCAAGGTCAGCTTGATGTTAATAAGCCTTATGACAGCTTGGAAAGCCCTATGATGATTTTTTGTTGGAGCCCTCATATTGGATATAAATATGAGGTGATTAGAGTGCCATTTCTCTCATCCAAAGTGAGCAACACAACACAAGGAGAGCGCGTTGAAGGAAGGATACATATTATGTCTTGACGTAGGGAAAGGAGGGAAACCAATGAGGATTTGAGGGCTTATTAGGGTTATTTTGGTGATTGAATTGCATTGCAAGAGGGATAAGGAGTATGTGTCAAGGTCTAGAGTGATTTGGGGCTTGTTTATGGGTGGACAGTTCTCAGACAGGGTTCCCGCAGGCCTGTGGAGCCATTCTGAAGCATGTTGCAGTTATTAGAAGGAGGGTTAAGGTCTGTATGAGGGATAGAACAACTCAAAATTGTAGCATACTAGCACGACCTCTCAAGAAAGGACTACCACACCTGTAGAGAGAAAGTGTGGGTAGAAAACAAGGGTTGGAAGTGTACGTGCTCTTGCGCTAACTAGGCCGAAGTTGATAGCAGAGAAACAGAACCTTAAATAGTAAGAAAAGGTATGTACTTTGGTAGGTTTTTGTAGGTGTTGGATCCTTGTCATTGGATCAGTTTTGCATGAGTTTGACTAAAATCCTAGAGCCATTTGGAGAACTTTTATTGATGGTTGAAAGTCCCTCCTAGGAGCAGATCTTGTAGTGATTGGATTGGGTTCCATTAGACTGGTGGATGGTAGCAGTGTTGGCTACCAAAAGTATCTTTTGACTAGCATTCATAAAGAGATTTTGACCATTGAAGTTTGGGTGAAGTTGTTGAACCTATGTGCAGCTCTTTGATGGATGAAAGAGTCTACTAGAAAGTAGATTAGAGCTTAGGTATTGGCCAACCTAGAAGAGCATATTGGATTAGCCTGCATTCATTGAAGTAGAAGTGACTTGTAGTAGTGATAGGTGGCAGCTCTCCTGGAGACTCTCTCCTAGAGACTCTATGTGTTGTCCTTTGATGGACTAAGTGAAAACTAGAGAGTAGAGCGATAGTAAAGGACAAGCAAGACAAGATATGACATAGACTCTGTAGCATGATTTTCGTTGTATTTTGTATTCCATAGAATATTGTTTTATTCATATTGGTTTAACATAATGAAGATTGGGTTGTACATATTTGTACAATATTTTTGTTAAAAAGTTGTCTATACTTATGCATGTGTGATTTACTACTATTTATTTGTCATTGTGAAAAGTAGTGCTTGTTGAGATTCTTGGTTTATTAGAGCTAGATATTATAAGTTTTTATCCTAGACCCAAGATTGTGGAAATTCAACATGGTATCATAAGGTGTTTGAGCTACTTTGGAAGATAGTGAATTAGAGTGTGCACAACAAAGTACAACTTAAGAGGGAGTTGGTCACATTGTAAGTGACAATGTTGAAATTATAGGTTGGTCTCCAATATGAGGACAGGTTGGCAGGGTTGTCCAACTATATTTTATGGAAGGAAATGATCAATTTGGTCGTGCAGGTGAACAAGATCTGGGAGTTCACTAAGAAAGCCATCAAGAAGCCAACTAACCCAAAGGAGCTAGAAGTGTTCGGGAAGAACACTACACATGAGATGTGGATGGATCTTCAGAATCTATTTTAGATTAACAACGAGAACTGGGTACTAGTATTAGAGGATACGTTGAAGTCCACCAAGATGATACAGGGTGAAGGAGTGACTTCATATCTAATGAGATTGTCTAAGGTCAAAGATGAGTTTTCTGTTGTCAGTGTGACTATTTCATATTCTGATATGGTGAGGATTGCTTTGAAAGGGTTCACATAGGAATTGAAGCCCTTCATCAAAGGGATTATAGAGGTTTCCCAAGTGGAATAGGTTGCAAGATGACTTCATTCAAGAGGAGTTGAAAGACAAGGATATTCATCCGAAGAATAGGGCTTCAGATGATGACATGGCACTTGTAGCATGAATGAAGGGCAAGTAGAAGAAGGACTTGAGTAAAGTCAAGTGTTTCAACTGTGGCGAGATGGGTCATTTTTCGTTGAAATGTTTGATGAAGAAGAAGGGAGATAACGAGAAGAAGAAAGGGAAGCAAGTCGTCAGTGTTTCCACTTTTGTTGAGATATATGCACTCAGCATGATATTGGAGGAGGATGACTTTGCTATGATCTCTCATTTCTTGATGGGTACTATCAATGAGGATGGATAGTATGTGGACAGTGGTGTGTCTAAACATATGACAGGGTCACAAGAGTTTTTCGAAACTCTAGCTGAATGGGACTTGAAGTTACACATGGTGTTGGACGTCAAGAGTCAGAAGGAGATCCAAGGATCAGGAGTTGTTCCATGTAGGATGGAGACATGATGGGTGATGTGGGATTAGGATGTATTATTTGTACAAGGACTCAGATATAGAGGCTCTATCTCCATAGGTATTATTCTTGGAGTTAGATACCATGGTCTATATAGGCTAACAGGCAAGTCTATGGATGATGGGAAGAAGAAGAAGGTGGAGTAGGTGCAGGTTCCAAAGAAGTAGGTGCAGGTGCAGGCTTCATAGGTACAAGTACAAGTTACAAAGAAGAAGTTCTAGGCTCCAAAGGCTCAGAGGGAGTCGAGTTCTCGAAGAAGCTTGGAGATTCAAAGGGAGACTTTGTAGCCCAAGAAGAGCGTGTGGTCAATGGGGAACAAGGGTGCTTCCACATCTACGAAGAAGGAACCATGGAGGGATTGGAAAATGATAAAGGAGAAGAAGAATAACAACAAGAAGCAAGATGCTTCTAGTGACAGTGACACTTTTGAGAGAGGCATAGTTCATGCTAGAGGAATTGTTGTAGTGGTGAGTGCAAAGAGTTGGGCGAGTGTTGCGAGTAGTATTGATGATGATGAGTTACTTCCTAGTCTTGGAAGTACCTCCCTCACTAAGAGGGAGTGTTTATTTTTTAGTAGCTTTGGAGGTACTCCAAGCCCTAGGGTTCACGGTTTGGAGGGGGGAGAACCACAAGAGTCACTTATGGGCTTGAAACCCAAGGTTGGAGTTTTGCACCCATCATTGTTTGGGCGAAGACCATGGACACATTTCGACATGTGACAGATGAGGATGATAGTACTCATCAAGATGAATCTGACACATCAAAAATCATCTGATTCTGAGTTGTAGAAATGGAGTTATGAATTTTTGAAAGACATGTTTGGGCATGGTGGCACAAGGTCAAGGTTGGCTTGATGTTAATAAGCCTTATGACAATGTGTCAAGCCATATGATGATGTTTTGTTAGAGCCCTCATACTAGATATAAATATTAGGTGATTAGAGTGTCATTTCTCTCATCCAATGTGATAAACACAACATAAGAAGAGCTCGTTGAAGGAAGGAGACCTATTATGTATTGGCTGCAGGAAAATGAGGGAAACCAACAAGGATTTGAGGGTTTGTTAGGTTTGTTTTGGTGACCGAATTATAGTGAAGGTGGTTCGAGGAGCATTTGCCAAGGTTTGGAGTGATTTGGGGCTTGTTTATGGGCGGACTATCCTCAAACAAGGTTGTTGTAGGCCTGAGGAGCCATTCTGAAGCATGTCGTAGTGATTAGAAGGAGGGTCGAGATTTGTATGACGTCTACAAAAACCTAGAATTGTAGCATACTAGCATGAACTCTCAAGAAAGGACTATTGTAGCTGTACAGAGAAAGTCTGGGAAGAAAACAAGAGATGGAAGTAATTGTGGTCTTGCCCAAACTAGGTCGAAGTTGATAGTAGAGAAATAGACCCTTAAACAGTAAGCAAAGGTATGTACTTTGGTATGTTCTTATAGGTGTTGGATCCTTGTTATTGGATTTGTTTTGGATGAGTTTGACTAGAAGCATGTGGGATCCATTTGGAGTAATTTTCTTGATGGTTAAAATCCCTCCTAGGAGTAGATCTTGTAGTGATTGGATTGGGTTCCATTGGATTGGTAGAGGGCAGCATGTTGTCTACCCAAAATATCCCGTGACTAGAAATCATAAAAAGAGTTTGACCACTGAAGTTTGGGGAGCCTATTTGTAGCTCTTTGATGAACGAAAGAGGCTACTATAAGGCAAATTGGAGCTCAGGGATTGGCCAACCTAGAAGAGTAGATTGGATCGTCCTGTGTTTAATGAAGAAGAAGAGTCTTTCATCAGTGATAGGTGGCAATCCTCCTGGAGACTCTATGTGTTTTCCTTTGATGGAAAAAGGGGCATCTAGAGAGTAGAATGAGAGTGAAGGATCGGTAGGACAAGATACAACAAAGAGTCTACATCATGAATGTCATTGTATCTTGTATTCCATAGTCTGTTGTATTATTCATATTGGTTTAATATAATGAATATTGGGTTGTACATATTTTTACAATATTTTTGTAGAAAATTGTTTATAATTGTGCATGTGTGATTTACTGTTATTTATTTTCCATTATGCAAAGTAGCTTTTGTTGAGATTCTAAGATTCTAGGATTTTATCCTAGACCCAAGATCGTGGAAATTCAATAGTATTTCCTAGATAAATAGGAGCAACTTATGCACATGAATTGAGGGAATTAGATGAAGGGTCTTGCAGGTGTTTCAAGCTTAGGGTAAGCAAAGAAAACTAGATTGGTTTCCAGTGAAACAAAGTTGTATTGTAATAGATACATTGCTCATTGTTTATCAATAAAATTCTCAATAAAGGACAAGGTTTTCCCAGTTGAGTTCCCTAGAAGAATTTTCCTTTGCGATTGTGTGACTATTATTTAATTATGTTCTATTTTGCTGCAATTAGTAGAGAAATTATGTGTCTTGGTGTTACAATTTAGTTTCAGAACAATTCACTACGACAGTGTAGAATTTTCAAGGATTTTTTACATGGTATTAGAGCAAGGAACAAAGTAAAGACCAACATAAGTTGATCCATATATCACAAGAAGCAAAGAAATCATAGGATAACATCTGAAGCAACCATAGCCTCTTGATCATTCCATGTCACCATTGAATTTCCAAAAACACTTTAACATCATAATTCCACAGGACTGCCTGGTCTTGCTAATCCTGAAAAAAATATGATTGAATTTATAAATTCTTGTCAACCCTAACCTTGCCTTCGTCTCCAAAATTCAGTATACAAATTTAAATCCTTTTAAATTTTAACAATAAAAATCATAGAAATGAGATCATAAAAATACCTTTCAAACGTATCCATACACCTTGGAGTTCTTGAAAGTTGCAATTTTATCTCCATATGCGGACGACATGATTTCTTCTCTGAATTGCAATGAAAACCTCCAAATCCAAATAAGGAGAAGAATATCTCAATTAAAGCTTGAAAAGGAGCGAATACAGATCTGATATAATAAATACACCTTAAAAATCTAGTCGAATCAATAGGGCATTGAAGAATTGAATATCATAGAAGGGTATGGAATCTGTTGCGATATCATAAGGATTATGAGCAAATAAAGAGCATTTAACTCAATCCCAAACCTGGAAAGGGAGAATAGTGGCAAGAAAATAAATTTTAATAGGTCCATTTAGATTTTAGAGTAGTCGCCAAATTAGATTTTAATAGGTAGCAAAAACTTATAAAGCAATTGCTATGATCAATTAGGTTTTCATTAATTTTCATTTGTATTTGAGAAAAAGGAGGTCATCTCACATAGAATTTATATCTAATGACGTTGAAGATAAGTAATAACGTTAGTCTAATTAGGGCATCAATAAAAACTATATGAGGCCTCTCTAATATAAGTAAGTATGTTCATATAAGGAGGTTAAATGGACATGACCTTTAAACATAAGGGAAATGTCTATCAATTTTTAAGGAGGTGAAAAATATGCTTAAATCTGTAAATAATGTTATCAATAAAATTAAATAGCTATAGGTAGCCCACTATTTTTTAGGAAGTTCACTTAGATCTTAAAAATAGACTATTAGATGTTAGTCATAGATTAAAAGGTCTTCACATGTGTTGTTAAGAGAGACATGGGATAAATTTTGACTAAAGGAAATAAGGGGTACAATAAGATAAATGTATAGCACCTACTCAAATCACTAAGAATATACCCAAACCATCAAGATGACACACTTCTCTGAGAAAAATTATGAAATGCCATGGAAAAATTCAGATTAAAACTTATAGCCAAAGCATCAAGAGTCAGAACACAATTTTTAAGTGAACACAATAAAAATAGTACACATTGGACATAATATCATATACACATGGATCATACATATCTAGCTAAATGTGGTATCCAAAGGAACCTCTTCCTACACCTAGTGTCCCAGATCGTTAAGGCAAGATGTGACCAAACCAATGATACATCCATGAATTACATATAGATTTGTATACCTTAGATGGAAAATGATCAATGCGATAGGAATCATAGAGGTTGAGATGCCAATTTGTTTATTTTAGTTAACAATGGTATCTTCTATGCTTAGCACAATTACTTCAATGTTCCTTAAGCAACCCAATAGCAATTTCAATTTAGATTTCTAATAGAAATCACATTAACCATTAATCAGATTGACAGTAAAAGTAGATAGAACATAAAAAAATATGTAGAAAATAAGCCAAGACAAGAGGATGCCAGATTTGGTGGATGCTAGGGGAAAACCCCAATGTTGGGAAAACCCTTTGATCAATTCTTCTTATTATTATATCAAAAGTGCAGCGCAGAGAGAGAGTATACAAGTCAAATTGAATTTCCCAATTCAAAGTCAAAACAGTCATGTCAATTTATGCAGTCAAACTTCATCCCTAACCAAAAAGTCAACATTGGTCAAATCAACAATAAATCGTCCTCAAAATAGCTTGGCCTTCTCTAGTCAAACTCGACCTGATCAGGAGGTCAAATTCAACCTAAAACAACTTGTTCAAACTCGGTGAAAGGAGAGAGAAAAACTATTGTAATTTTATGCGGTCAAATTGTAGTCAACCATGAAGTCAGCGCTAGTCAAACTACCCATATTCCCTCGGTTATTGTGGCCAAAAATGCAGCCTATAAAGACAGAAAAGATCCTCCAAAAATTTCAATCAAAGTTGGTCAATGACTACTTCGTCAAACTTGGTCTGATGACTGAAATTTTGGTCCTGTAATTAGCCCAAAAAACTCATCCTTCTTACCACAAGTGTGGGAGAGGAAAGTTTCCCAATAGTTGTAAGCACCAATGAGAGAAGGAGAGAGAAAAATGTGTGAGTGATGATGATGACAAATGAGGTGTGAGGTCACTTTTATTTATGTAGTTCACTATGGAGGAAGAGATACATCCATTGGGCTTCTTGAGCCTACATGTTGATGTAGTTGACCTGAACAATTTGTACATGTGTGGGCATAAATTCAAAATCACACTTCTGCTTGTCTAAATGATATGATCTTTATATCAATTTTGGTCCTCTCAAAAAGAGGAATTTAATGCCATCATCATCACCATCAAATGAGCTTCCCAAGGTGGAATTTGGCCCTAGGTACCAATTTTACACAATCAAAATTTTAAAATATCTTCTAAAAGCCTAAATAGAAAATGGGGTAAGAGATCCCATGACATCCATTGTGATCTATGGTGGGAAATCCTCAAAGTATCTCTCAAGAAAGATGTCTCATTGAGGTCGACATCAAGAATAGGTACGATGCCTCACTAATTTGGTAGTTGAAGAAGTTTGAATCTTGGTTTGCCAATTTGGCCCTAAGTAGGCAAGGCAACATGGAAGAAGGTGACCCCCTTGGAACATTTTTATAGGGGAAGGCCACATAATGCCTTATATAAAGATCTAAATCAAAGTAATTCCCTCATAAAAGTTTCTAGACATGTATTTAAAGAATGTAGATAACGACCCATCCCAATGTTGACAAAGGCAATAAAACATCACTTGAATCTCATAATAAATGGGGGCATCTATAGATGAGGCAATCCTTTAATTATGTCTCATGTATATGGAAAATATAGGATATGTTATTCAGAAGAGGAAGGTCATTATGATTAGTTTCAACTCGATGTGAATATAAGCCCACTTTGAATGCACCAAGGGGGATATGAAGGCAACATCTGGTGCTCTTGTGCATATGCAATTAAACAAAAAGGCCCCCTTTCTTTTGCATGAAGTGTTCCTGGTACAAATCCATGTTAGATTAGAGGCCCTAAAAAGATGAAGTCTAAGTACATTGAATGTATTGTCTATAAATAACTTCTCTAACAACTTGAAACAAACATACAATGATTTCATTTACATTGGAGGTGTAAATCACTTGAATTGTGTTATAACTTTAATCGCTCTCCCACAAAAATGTGTCATGCTTCCTTGTGATGATGCCTCAACCCTATTGGAGAACAACCTCACAATGTAAAAGGAATTTAAACATGATGTAACTTTAATACTGCCCCACATTCACCACCTGGCTCACCACTCATGGCTAATTTAAGGTTATTTCAAGAATTGATGTGGATAATATCATTTTCTTTTCTCTTATGTATATTATTCTACATTGACACAATTGATTCTAGTGGTTAAGGACTAATGATTTAGGGGATTTAGGTTCTAGCGGTTAAGGGGTTAGCAGTTAAGGTGTTTAGGCGATGAAGGATTAGGGGTTAAGGGTCACATGTTAAGAGGATAAGGATTTATGGCTTAGGAGATGGTTCATGGATTATAGGTTAGGTGTTAGTGCCTTAAGATTTAATGAGTTAGGAGGCTCATGGGTTACTAGTTGTGAGTGTAGGGGTTAAGGGATTATGGATTGGGGGTTAAGGGGATTGGGAATTTAGTGGTTATGGGTTAAGGGATTATGGTTTGTGATAATTGAACTTCTAATCTCCTTATCACCAATATTGGGGGTTTCCCTATCAATTTCTCTTTCTACCTTCACTTTAGGTCCCCTAGACCCTATGAAATTAAGTCCTAAGCCCCCTTCTCATTCCCTAATGATAGGATTATAGATCTTAAGTAAACCATGATTTTACATTCCTCCCCCCCCCCCGACAACCATTTTAGTCATGCCATTCCACTTTTTTTAATGTTATGAAGCCCCAAATTTGGTCCCAAGGCCCCTACAACTACACCCTTGGGCACCCTTGGATAAGGGTTGTGGGTTGTGATAAGGGAGCCCCTAATCCCCTTATCACAACTAGAAATAGGATCATGAACACCATCAATATCTATTGGAGGTGTTGTAATGAAAGCAATAATGAATACAAAAGTTGTGGTCAATAGGACAGGGATCATCAAGGTATTAAACCATCCAATGTAAATATGGTTTTCAATGCTAGTGATCTAGTCACATAAAATACCCCATAAATTTGCGCTTTGGGACACCCCTAGGATTCAATAATTAATATAAAGTGAGAGGATTCGTTGCTAAGGTGACAATGGAAACAACCTTGAGTTGATGCAAAGTGGCGCTATGTGAACCTTGCACAACTAGGGTGTTGGTTTCATCATCAACAAGAGGAACAATTGAAAAGTGGCAACATCTCACATTTAGGGCACTTTGTCACAAATATTTATGCATGTTTTTCCACTGAGGGTACCTTTCACATTTCCCAAGGCACAAATTACATATTTGGATGAATTTTGAATAACTTGTCACATTCACTAGCTTCATACATGAAGAGGAGCTCCCATCCTTTAAGAAGATTTTGGAGGATTTCATGGCATAGTCAAGGGTCACATGTATAAAAGAAGAACACCATAGCAAAGAATAAGAAAATTGACATTTGTATCACATGGCATAAAGGAGAAGGGCATAGGTGAAGAGTACGCCATTTAGAAACATAAAAAAGTTTGTTTATGTCCTATTTCCAAAGAAGAGGAGATATCTTGTGACAAAAAGCCAAAATTTCCAACAAAGGAATACTCGGGTAAGGGTTTACTTCTTTCACATGTTGAGAGAAATTCATGTATTTTAGGGTGTGCTTTATTATTGAGTTCACATATTTGGAAGTACAATTGCACAAATGGAAACATCTCACATTTGGCTACAAATTTGTATGCATGTTGTCTATTGAGGGTATATTTCACATTCCCCAAAGCAAAAATCAAATATTTGGAGGTATCTTGGATGACTTGTCACATTCCACTAGCTTCACGCATGAAGAAGAACTCCCATCATTTAAAAATGTTTTGGAGGGTTGTCATGGCATAGTCAAGGTCAAATTTACAAAAAAAAAAATGAACGTTTAAGTCAACAAAATGACAATTGACATTCACATCACATGTAGCACAAAGGAGAGGAACATGGGTGAAGAGTGCTCCATTTTGAAATATCTAGAACAACTTGTTTATGTCCTATTTACAAAGAACATAATATATCTTGAGACAAAGGGCCCAAAATTTCAACAAAAGAGGACCATGTATTGGAAAAGATGTGCTAACACATGCCAGACAGTGTCAATGCATGATGATGAGTATTAGGGAGTGCCAGGACATCACAACGGAGAACTAGGTCAAAATACATGGAAATGAATGAACAAGAGTGTGTTCCAAGGAGTGTCAACGAATTTGAGGTGTCTCAAAGATAAAGTGCGTTAGGAGAAGGTTAGAATAAGACTTGTAGGAGGAAATCCTATGGTTACACTAAGGGGATAGACAAAGAAATTTCAAAAAAAGGGAAACTTTGGGTTGGCCACAACATTGTTTTTCCAATGCATTGATTGGGTTTCTAAGTCACAAAAAAAATTAGGCTATCTATGGGGGCATGACAGCTAGGGAGTGCCAAGGTGTGCCAGAGAATGCCAGGAACTACTAAGACATGCTAGACAGTTCCAAGGCATGATAGGCATGCCAAGACAAGCCAAGTGCTAAGGCATGCGAAGATGTTCCAGGTGTGATGTTGTGGCAAAAACACATGCTAGGGAGCATGAGGGCGAAGTACTAAGGAAACACAATGGAGAACTAGTTTCAAATGCATGGAAGTGAAGTGTTCGCAAGTTCCAGGTGTGCTAAGGAGGGAGTGACAAGGTATGTTATGCAGTGCCAAGGCATGCCAGAGTGCTAGGGAAGCATACCAAGATTTGTCAAGTTCCAAGGTGTGCCAATGTGTTCTAAGGAGTGTTAGGGAGTGCTAGGGAAACACAAGGGAGCACTAGGTGAAAATGCATGGAAATGAATGAATAAGAGTATGTGAGAGGGAGTGTCCACATGTTCCAGGTGTGCTAAGGAGAAAGTGACATGGTATGCTAGGCAGTGCTAAGTCCCAAAAAAAAGTAAGGGTAGTTGTCAGGGCATGATAGCTAAGGAGTGCTAGGGCATGCCAAGGAATGAAAAGGTGTGCTAACACATGCTATACATTGTCAATGCATGTTGAGAAGTGTTAGGGAGTGTCAGAACATCACAAGGGGGAACTAGGTCAAAATGCATGGAAATGAACGAATAAGAGTGTGCGTCAAGGAGTGCCAAAGGATTCTAGGTGTCTCAAGGATAAACTGTGTTAGGAGAAGGTCATAATAAGACCTGTAGGAGGAAATACTATGGTTACAATAAGGGGTTGGAAAAATCAATCTTAGACAAAGGGAGACTTTGGGTTGGGCACAACATTGTTTTTCCAATGACTTGGTTGGGTTGCCAAGTCGTAAAAAAAGTAAGTCTATCTACGAGGGCATGACAGCTAGGAAGTACCAAGGTGTGCGAGGGAATTTCAGGAAGTAATAACACAGGCTAGATAGTTCCAAGGCATAATAGGCATGCCAAGATGTGTCAGGTGCCAAGGTGTGGCATGAATGCATGCTAGGGAGTGTGAGGGCCAACTGCCAGGGAAACACAAGGGAGCACTCATTTAAAATGCATGGTAATGAAGTGTCAGTGAGTTCCATGTGTACTAAGGAGGGATTGAAAAGGTATGCTAGCAACTGCCAAGGAATCAAAAGGGAGAACAAGGTCAAAATGCTTGGAAATGAACGAATAAGAGTGTTTCCCAGGGAGTGTCAACAAATTCCATGTGTCCCAAGGATGAAGTTTGTTAGGAGAAGTTCAGAATAGGACTTGCAGGAAGCAAGCCTATGGTTGTGATAAGGCGTGTACAAGGAGTTTCAGACAAAGGGAGAATTTGGGTTGGGAACAACATTTTTTGTTCATGACTTGGTTGGGTTCCCAAGTTGTAAAAAAATTAAGGCTATCCATGAGGGCATGATAGCTAGGGAGTTCCAAGGTGTTCTAGGGAATTCCAAGAAGTACTAACACATGCTAGACAGTTCCAAGGGATTTTAGGCATGACAAGACATGCCAAGTGCTAAAGCATGCCAAGAAGTTCCAAGCACCAGTGTGTGGCACCAACACATGCTAGGGAGTGTTAGGGACAAGTTCCAGGGAAACACAAGGGAGCACTAGTTTCAAATGCATGGAAATGAATGAATAAGTGTGATAGAGAGTGTTAGTGAGTACGAGGTGTGCTAAATATTAGGGAGTGATAAGATGTGCTAGGGAGTGCCAAATCATGCCAAGAAATGTAGGGGATGATAACACGTGCTACATAGTTCCAATGTATTGTTAGGTGTGCCACGTGTTATGGCATGCTAAGATGTAAAAAAAAATTCTTAGTTGTTTTACGACCATAGTTGGATGTGAGCCTTGTCTTCATAACTTGTTAAGTTGTATGAGTTGATATTCAACATGAGTAGCCTATGATGAGTTATAGGAAGTTCGTAGGTGAAAAGGGCATAGTCTAATTGTAGTAATTGTAACTTGGTCAAGTTGTTGTTATAGTTGAGGCACGATTTGGATGGGTTCCCGTGTTGCAAAAAATGTAAGGGTAGTTGTGAGGGCATGATAATTAAGGAGTTCCAGGGTGTACAAAGGAATGAAAAGGCATGCTAACACATGTTGTAGAGTGTTAATACATGCCAAGGAGTGTTGGGGAGTGTTAGGGCTAGGAACCACATTATTTTTTCAATGACTTGGTTGGGTTCCCAAGTCGTAAAAAAGGTAAGGCCATCTATAAGGGTATGAAAACTAGGGAGTGCCAACATGTGCTTGGAAATGCCAAGAAGTGCTGACACATGCTAGACATTTCCAAGGCATGTTAGGCATGCCAAGTCATGCCAAGCGCTAAGGCATGGCAATATGTGCCAAGTGTTAGGGTGTGGTACCAACATATGCTAGGGAGTGTTAGGGAGTGCCAGGAAACACAAGGGAGCACTAGTTTCAATTTCACAGAAATGAATGAATAAGAGTGTGTGATAGGGAGTGTTAGTGAGTTCCAAGTGTGCTAAGGAGGGAGTGACAAGGTATGCTAGGTAGTGTGAAGGCATGCTACAATGTTAGGGAAGCATGTCAAGATGTACTGAGTTACAAGGTGTGCCAATGTGTGCTGAGTGTTAGTTAGTGCTAGCAAAACACAAAGGAGAACTAGGTCAAAATGCATGAAAATGAATGAATAAGAGTGTGTGACAAGGAGTGCAACGAGTTCTAGGTGTGTTAAGGACAGAGTGACATTGTATGTTAGGTAGTGCTAAGGCATGCTAGAGTGTGAGGGCATCATCTAACCAAGATGTGTCAGGTGCCAGGGTGTGCCAACGCATGCTAGCAAGTGTTATAGAGTGTCATGGAAACACAAGGGACCACTAGGTCAAAATAATGCATGGAAATGAATGAATAAGATTTTGTGATAGGAAGAGTTAGTGAGTTCCAGGTGTGTTGAGGGAGTGACAAGATATTCTTTGTACTTCTAATGCATGCTAAAGGCCAGGGCAATGATATGCCAAGATGTGCCAAGTGTTAGGGTGTGCTAATGCATGCCAGGGAGTGTTAGGTAGTGCCACAAAAACACAAGGGAGCACTAGTTTCAAATGCATGGAAATGTATGAACAAGAGTATGTCATAGGGAGTGTTAGTGAGTTATAGGTGTTTTAAGGAGTGAGTGACAAGGTATGCTAGGTAGCGCCAAGGAATGCTAGAGTTCCAAGGTGACATGCCAAGATGTGCCAGGAATTAAGGAGTGTTAGGAAGTATCATGGAAACACAGGGAGAACTAGCTCAAAATGCATGGAAATAAATGAATAAGAGTGTTTGATAAGGAGTGTCAGTGAGTTTTGGGTGTGTTAAGGAGGGGGTGACAAGGTTATATGTTAGGCAGTGCCAAGGCATGCTAGATTTCCAAGGCATGTCAGGGAGTGCTAGGGAGTGCCAAATCATGCCAAGGAATTTAGGGGGTGCTAACATATGCCACATAGTTCCAAGGGATTGTTAGATGTGACAGGTGCTATGGCATGTCAAGATGTAAATTATGTTTCTCAATTGTTTTATAGCCACAGTTGGACGTGAGCCTTGACATGGTAACTTGTAACTTGTTAAGTTGGATAATTTGAAATTATACATGAGTAGCCTAAGATGAGTTATAGTTAGTTCTTAGGTGAACAAGAAATATTCTAGTTGTAGTAACTATAACTTGGTCAAGTTGTTGTAGTCAAGGCAAGACTTGGTTGGGTTCCCAAGTCCCAAAAAAAGTAAGGGTAGTTGTGAGGGAATTATAGCTAAGTGCCAAAGCGTGCCAAGGAATGAAAAGGCATGCTAACACATGTTGAACATTGTGAATGCAAATTTAGAAATGTTAGGGTGTGTTAGGGCATCACAAGGGAGAACTAGGTAAAAATACATGGAAATGAAGAAATAAGTGTGTGCGCCAAGGAGTGTCAATGAATTCTAGGTGTGTCAAGGAAAAAGTGTGTTAGGAGAGGGTCAGATTAGGAATTGCAGGAGGAAATCCTATGGTGACAATTATAAGGGGTTGGTCAAAGAAGTTTCAGACAAAGGGAAACTTTAGGTTGGGTGCACCATTGTTTTGCCAATGACTTGGTTGGGTTCCCAAGTCACAAAAATAGTAAAGCTATCTATAAGCGCATGACAATTAGGGAGTGCCAAGGTGTGCCAGGGAATGCCATGAAGTACTAACACATGTTAGACAATTCCAAGGTATGTTAGGCATGCTAAGACAAGCCAAATGCTAAGGCATGCCAAGATGTGCTAGGTGCCAAGGTGTGGCACGTATGCATGCTACGGATTGTTAGGGCCAAGTGCCAAGGAAACGCAAGGGAACACTAGTTTCAAATGCATGGAAATGAAGTGTCAACGAGTACCAGGTGTGCTAAGGAGGGAGTAACAAGGTATGGTATGTAGTGCCAAGGCATGCTAGAGAGTTAGGGAAGCATACCAAGATGTGCTAAGCACCAAGGTGTGTCAACGTGTGCTAAGGAGGGTTAGCGAGTGACAGGGAAACATAAGGGAGCACTAGGTCAAAATGCATGGAAATGAATCAATAAGAGTGTGTGACAAGGAGTGTCAGAGAGTTCCAAGTGTGTTAAGGAGAGAGTGACATGGTATGCTAGGTTGTGCTAAGTCATGTTAGATTGTTAGGGTGATATGCAACAAGGATGTGCTAAGTGTCAGGGTGTGTCAACATGTGATAGGAAGTGTTAGGGAGTGTCAGGGAAACAAAAGGGAGAACTAAGTCAAATAAATGCATTAAAATGAACAAGTAAGAGTTTGTGACTGGAAGTGTCAGTGAGTTATAGGTGTGTCGAGGGACTAATAAGGTATGGTAGGCAATGAAAAGGCATGCTAGAGGCTAGGGAAACATGCTAAAATGTGTCAGGTGCTATGGTGTGCCAATGCATTCCAAGGAGTGTTATGGAATGCCAAGGAAATAAAAGGGATCACTAGTTTCAAATACATGGAAATGAATGAATAACAGTGTGTGATAGGGAGTGTTAGTGAGTTCTAGGTGTGGTAAGGAGGTAGTGACAAGATATATTAGGCACTGCCAAGGAATGCTAGAGTTCCAAGGAAACATGCCAAGATGTGCCAGGTGTCAGGGTGTGCCAATGCGTGCCAACGAATGTTAGGGAGTGCCACAGAAACATAAGGGAGAACTAGTTCAAAATGCATGGAAATGAATAGATAAGAGTGTGTGATAGGGAGTGTTAGCGAGTTCCAAGTGTTCTAAGGAGGGAATGACAAGGTTATATGCTAGGCAGTGCCAAGGCATGCTAGAGTGCCAAGGCATGTCAGAGAGTCTTAGGGTGTTCTAGGGAGTAAAAATCATGCCAACAAATGCAGGGATGCTAACATGTGCCACAAAGTGCTAAGGGATTGTTGGACGTGCCATGTGTTATGGCATGTCAATATGTAAATTTTGTTTTATGGCCATGGCTGGACGTGATCCTTGACTTGGTAACTCATTAAGTGGGTGAGTTGAGATTGGACATGAGTAGCCTAAGATGTGTTATAGGTGGTTCTTAGGTGAATAAGGCATAGTCTAGTTGTAGTAACTATAACTTGGTTAAGTTGTTATAGTCGAGGCAGGACTTGGTTGGGTTCCCAAGTCTAAAAAAAAGTAAGGGTACTTGTGAGGGCATGATAGCTAAGGAGTGTCAGGGCATGCCAAGGAATTAAAAGGAATGTTAAAACATGGAAGAAAATGTCAATGGATGTTGAGGAGTGTTAGGGAGTGTCAAGGGAACACAAGGGAGAACTAGGTCAAAATGCTTGGAAATGAACGAATAAGAGTGTGTGCCAAGGAGTGTCAATGAATTCCAAGTGTCCCAAGGATGAAGTGTTTTTGGAGAAATTCAGAAGAGGACTTGTAGGAGGCAAGCCTATGGTTGTGATAAGGTGTGGACAAATAAATTTCAGAGAAAGGGAGACTTTGGGTTGGGCACAATGTTGCTTTTCTAATGAATTGGTTGGGTTCCCAAGTTGCAAAAAAAGTAAGATTATCTATGAGGGCATGAAAAACAAGGAGTGTCAATGTATTCTATGATATGTAAGGTTCCCAAGTCATGGAAAATGAAATGCTAGCTATAAGGGCATGACTTCCAAGGTATGTTACAGAATTCTAACATGTGCCAGATAGTGCAAAGGCATGCCAAACAAGCTAATATGTGTCAAGTGCTAAGGCATGCCAAGATGTGCAAGGGTGTGACAATGCATGTTAGGGGCTGTCAAGGCAACAAAGGGGAGAAACAAGTTAAACTACAAGGAAATGAACACATAATAGGGTTAATAAGTCATCAATTTACCTTTCCCATGAGGGGCATGCTAGGCACACCAACACTAGGTGCCAATAGGTGCCAAGTGCCAAGTGACAAGTGTTAGTGCATTCTAAGTGACAAATATTCCTTTGTTGCTTCTCATCTACTTTCCAATAATTGATCTCAAATAACTTCAATATTAAACCATGCTAAATCATACCAAGTCATCTCAATGCATGCCAAACATGCTAAGACTTTCCAAGTGCCAATATGTGTTAGGGAGTGTGATGCATGCTATGAAGTGGTAGAGAATGTAAAATAATGCTAAGGTGTGATAGAGAGTGCCAATGCATGTTGAGGAGTGTTAGGGAGTACTAGGACAAAACAAGGGAGAACTAGGTTAAAATGCATCAAAGTGAATGAATATGAGGGTGTGTTAGGGAATGTCAATGAGTTCTAGTTCTCATGCCAGGGAGGGAGTGGCAAGGTATGCTAAGCACTAGTAAGGAATGCCAAGGAATATCAGGGCATGTCAAGAAGTGATAAAGTGTGCTAGGTAGCTCCGGGGTGTGCTAACATGTTCCAAATAGTACTAAGGCATGCCAAGACATGCTAGGTGCTAAGACATGCTAGGATGTGCAGGGTGTCATAGCATGTCAATATGCATCAAGGAGTTTCAAGGCAAGAAAAGCAATAACCAAGCTAAAATGCAAGGAAATGAACACATAAGAGGGTTAATAAGTCAGGACTTTATCTTTTTTAAAAGGGGCATGCCAGGCACACCAATAATAGGTTCCAACACATGCCAAGTGTCAATGTGTGCCAAGTGTTAATGTATGTCAATGCAACATTATGCCAAGGTGTTCCAGGGCAAGCTAGGGACTACAAGGCATGTCAACAGATGCTAGGGGAGTTCTATGCTATGATAGGGCATGCTAACATGTGCTTGGGAATCCTATTCATGGCAATATGTTCTAAGTACAAAGATGTTCCAAGACATGCGAGGTGCTAAGGAATATTAGTGTGTGCCAAAGCATGTTAAGGTGTGCCATGAGTGTTGAGGAGTGCTATGTTTCTCTCATTATTTGAATTGAAAAAGCTTGATTATGTATTAAATATTATAGTTCCTACACACTAGTGGAACTTTATCTAAAGGGAATTTTTTAGATAATAAACTTAATAGACATGAATCATGTGTTGACTCATAGGAAAACTATATTCTTATTAATTGAGGGAAATGATACACACTAATTACTTCTTAACAAATTGACTAACTCTAACCACTATGGCCTTGGACACATAATGAAAAGGACTTTACAACAATGGTATTAAATTGTTATCTTTTGACAAAAAAAATAGAGTAACAGGTACATAACGTCATGAAAAACTCATTAGAATGATCAATGATGATGCACATTTTTTTACCATCACCAAAAGTAACCAAAAAGAGAATTGGCGAGGGTCAATAAAAGATCATCACTAGAAGTGTCACCAAAGAGAGAATGAGTGATGGGCCTTTAATGACCCTCACCAAAAGTATCACCAACGAGAGAATTAGTGACGGGCCTTTAACGACCCTCACCAAAAGTGTCATTGAAAATGGCTTTGGTGATAAATCTTAAAGGACCATCACAGGCATGACCCTCACCAATGGCCTTTTTCTTGTAGTGAATGGGCAGCTCCTAGAAATGTGGATGAGGTAAGATCATTTATGCGGCTAGCAGGTTATTATAGAAGGTTCATTAGGAACTTCTCTCAGATTACATATCCTATTACATCACTGCAAAGACAAGGTAATAAATTTGAATGGACCGAGCAATGTGCAGCATGTTTTGACCAATTGAAGTAATTGTCAACAAATGCTCCACTCTTAAATATTGCAGATCCAGACAAAGGGCTTGCAGTGTATACAAATTCCTACAAGAGAGGACTTGGTGGAGTCTTAAAGCAGGAAGGACAGGTAGTGTGCTATGAGTCATGGAAGTTGAATAAGCATGAGTAGAATTATTTGACATATGATATTGAGTTGGTAGTAATCATCCATGCATTGAATATGTGGGGGCACCATCTTCTTGGCAATAGGTTTGTATTGATGAGTGATCACAATGGATTGAGGTATCTCTTCAACCAACCGAATCTAAATGCCAAGAAAGATAGATGGTTGGCCATGATTAGAGAGTTTGACTTTGAGATGTGGTACATTAAGGGTAAGGGAAACAAGGTTGCATATGCTCTGAGTAGGAGAGTGCAGGTGAATCATATAACAACTATGAGTTCTTATGGGACAGATTTACAAGATCATATTTTACAAGAAAGATAGCGGGATGAAAGGTACATGGAGCTTAGGCACATGCTATAATAGGGTGTAGGTGATCAAGATGTGGACTATCATCTCACAACATATGGTTTGGTAAAATTTACGGACAAGATCTATGTGTTGAATGGAAATGAGCTCAAGAAGACTATCATGCAATAAATATTCCACGTAAAATTGTATTAAGGGCACCCAGGATACCAGAAGACAGTGACAGTGGTGAAGAAGTTTTATTATTAGTTGAATCTGAAGAAGGAAGTGGAAAATTTTGTGGCTAGATTCTTATATTTTCAATAGGTAAAAGTAGAATGTACATACCCAGGTGGATTACTACATCTGAGTCTGATTCTAGAGTGGTAATGGGAGTTCATTTCCATGGATTTCATCATAGGCTTTCTGAGGATATCTAGAAGAAATGATTCCATCATGGTTCTAGTGGATAGGTTGACAAAGGTAGCGCACTTCATTCCAGTGAAGTCTACCTATTTAGCTAATGATGTAGCATAGGTCTTCATCCAAGATGCAGTGAGGCTACATAGTGTTTCGAGGAAAATTATGTCAGAAAAGGATGCTAAGTTCACTTCTAGATTTTGGAAGGAGTTATTTGTAGGTTTGGGCATAGATTTGGCCTTCATCATAACTTATCATATACAAATAGATGGACGATAGAGAGGATCAGCAAGATATTGGAGGACATGTTAACAATGTATGTGATGCATCAGCAGAGGAGATGGGAGGAGTACCTTCTGTTAGTTGAGTTTACTTACAACAATGGGTATCCAGAGTCACTAAGGATGAGCCCGTTCAAGGCACTATATGGGCAAAGTTGTAATAATCCCATCAGTTGGAGTGATCTAGTGAACAGGTTGTTGATAGGACTGGACATGTTGGCAGAGATGGAACAAAAAATGCAGGTAATCAAGAAGAATCTGAAGGTAGCAAAGGAACGACAAAACATTTATGTAGATCATAATATGATGTTTAAGGATTTTCAGGTTGGGGAATATGTGTACTTTCACATCAAGCTCAAGAAGAGCTCCTTGAGGATTGGATCATGTGCCAAGCTGGCACCTCATATTAGGGGAGTTTTGAGGTATAAAATGGGATTCCTAAGGAAATTTTAAAATAATATTGGAAATAATAAAATAAGATTATATGACATCATCAAATTTTAGAGGGAAAAA
>APFE031549012.1:57584-87755 GCA_000404065.3 Pinus taeda
TGTATGAACAAGCATATGGCTTGTGGAGTGTTCTCCTTCCTTAAGGAGTGAATGTATGGTGTTGCCCTACCTTAAGGGTTTTGATAATAAAGAAGATTTCTATCTATTCAGATCTTGTTATTCTTGGGTTTATTCCTATTATCTAATATATTTGGGTTAGATCTATAACAAGTGGTATCAGAGCCACAACAAGTGGTATCAGAGCCACAACACTACATTATCACAACATCATAGCCATTTCACCCCATCACATCATCATGTCATTTATGCCACATCATCCACTTCATACACATAACTTCAACATTTAATCTTGTTTTCCCTCCAATTTTTCCATTTTCTCATAAACTTTGTTTCAACTTTATTTTTAACATTGTCATTTTCAATTCCCAGTGTCTGTAGCACATTGCAGTCATTGTCCCACTTAAATTCGAATTCATTAATGTCAGCCATTGTGAAAAAGGTTTTTATACATCATATTCAACAGTTAAAATCTTCAAAATGTCTAAGAAAGTGGTTATGTCGGGTTCTCCGACCCACATTTCTCTCATGGAAAACTGAGAGGGATGTTTTTGAACCTATCTTCTCACTTAATTTAATGAAACCTCATCAGCACATTCTAGTCAACCAAAAGTAGTCTCTTGTGTGTGTTGCATCTATAAAGTCTAGTCTATTTGCTGCTATAATTCCCCAAACTTATGTCTTCCCTGAGCTCATTTATTGGTTGGTCTCTGCCTTTTACCCTCAGAATTGTTTTGTAATGAATGATTTACATGAAAATATATTTCAGATATCTTATCTTTTAATCCAACAAGCATTGGATTTTCAACCTTCAAACCTTTACACAACATTTTCAGAGGAAACCTTGTTGTCATCATTTCAAAATTTGTCTAGGAAGGATTATGCCCAGATGACCTTATTTTTAATTCCTACAAGACAACGATTGCCTTTGGATCCCACTCAGGTTTCTCTTGAAACTTTTGTTGAAGATGTGAAACTTGTTTTGCAGTTAATTAACAAGGTTTTGGGAAGGGAAAATACAAGTTTCATTGACTAAGCTATTTTGGGGATGTTCAATTTAATTCTACAACCTAAAATTGTGCTTGATATACCAGCTTATTGGGATAAACTGGCCAATTCGTAGTTGTCAGATGTAGCTCTTACTGGATGTTTCAGATTATCCTAATTAGTAACTTATCTTTTCCTCTACACTCATGTTGAGAGTTTCATGCATTTGGGTCTAAATATAATGGATGTACATAAAAAGTGGCGATCATTATTGAATTGGACACATACCCTGAGAAGTCATGTCAATTATGAAGGATATACATATTTCACTACTTATTTTATGTTAGTTTCTTATTCCATCATAAATATCTCTCCTCCACCTTGTATATTTCCAAAAGCCCAATCTCTTCTACAACTTAGTATAGACCTCAAAGTGGGTGATTGGTTCCAATTTGAAGATTATGTTGAATCAGACTGTATGGAGTAGAGGTTTCCCCTTATAGACTTCCCACATTTGTACCTATGAGATTATTTTCTTTAGAATTCTTCAAACAGAGTTAAAATGTTGATCAGGTTCAATTTGCACCAACAAAGAAGGGGCAGTTATTCAAATTGCCAAAAACTACTGGCCCTTTTATTGGGAAGAATAGATAAGCCATGGAAGAAGTGGAGAATATTCTTGGAGATATGTGGTTGCAAAAGGGTGATAAATGGTCATATGATCCTCACCATATCATTTCTAAATGAATAGTGGAGAATTCATATTCTCCCTATATACATGAATCTCGACTAGATGTGGAAATTTTGGCAAATGGTGGTAAGACAGGAGCACAGGGAGGGATAGAGATTGAAACTCCACATCCTACAGAGAAGGGTCCAAAAAGAGGCAGTGAAGAAATAATTAATTTTAAGGGTGAAACATATCAAAGCTCTAAAAAGCCAAGGTTGTATGAAATAGAAAAATAGCCTGAATCTCTAGCTGGAAGCTCCTCAACTGCAATGGGTTTTCAGTTTCAAATGGGATAAGTAACTTGTACACCTTCCTCCCATGTGCTTGAGGAAACTTATCAATGTTTTTTTCTTGTTCTAAAACAATCATACAGTTAAATTGAATAAAGAAATAAGAAGATAAAGGAAAGTGTTGATTCTCAGCTTGAAACACAATCTATTTTTGAATATCACACTAGATTGTTGCCTTCCATGGATCTTGAAAGAAAGAAATTGAAGCTCTATTTTTCTCATACTTTTTCTCTAATAGTTTCATCATTAGCATGTTTTAATACTATCAACTTGATTGTGGATGAAATAGAAATTCCATTTTGTGACAAGATCAATTTGCACAAGGAAACTGGAGAATTAATCTATAGTGATTTAAACAAAACATTTGTGGCTAGTAGTAAGGCAAAACCTTTGCCAAGAAAAGTTGTAAATTCGCTGAAATTGGAAAAGGAAAACTCCAGAGCATTATTTATCCAGAATGAAGAATTGAAGAAGCTAATTGTAAAAATTGGTGTCAATTCGGAGACAGAATTGTTGTACATAGACTCTTTCAAGGGGTAGAGACTGAAATTCAGGTGTTAAGGAAAAGTTGAAAATACCATTTGTGGAGCATTTCATGGCCCGAGTGGAGAAAGAAAAAGATATTTTGATAAATGAACTTTTGCAGAGGAACAATGAAATAGTTTCCCTCAAGAAGATGAATTCTAGCCTATAGCGGAAGCTAGATACACATGTGTGTACTAACTTGATACAACCAGATTCTGATGATCCAACAGAGAAAATTACCAGAGTAATGATTGAATTGAAGATATCAGAGGATGAGAAAGAAACGTGGATGATACAAAGCAAATTCAGAAGATAATAGAAAGGGAGTTGTCCATAGCCAAAAGCACTACCTCGAAATATCAAAATGACTACCAAATTTCTTCTCGTGAGATTAAAAAATTGAAAGGGAAATTAAAGGGAAATATGTCCCTCATTCAAGCTACGGAAATCATATGGAATGATGTTATTTATACAGTGAAGAACACTTGGGAGTTTATGTCAATTATAGTAGAGGAGAAAGCCATTTTCATAGATATGGAGAGCATCACTCTTGTCAGTAAACGAAAGATCCAACAACGTGCAAAATTTGCCAAGAAGATAATTTATTTTATTAATTCCATGTCATCACATGAATTAAGAGAAATGCAAATTAAGGACAGAAGAGAATTGGTGTAGGAGATTAATAAAATGGTGTTGAATAATTTATATAGAAAGACAGCTAAGACAAAGTTGGGAGAAATTAAAGAATTTGTTTTGAAATTCAACACCAACTTTGATAAAAGAACTAGGGCAGGATTTCCTTAATGTTGGGATCAATAGGGAAATTTTCTTCCCTGGGAGACTTATGAAACTCTGTTGGTAGAATCTAAAAGCAAGATTGACACCTCTCATGAAAATTAGTAGTTCTGAAAGCAGAAACAATTGCAAATTATCTTCACAAAGATTTTCAGTTGTTATGGTTAATTAGGACTATTTTTACTAAGAAGCCAACTTACAGTCGAATTACAAATTTCAGAATGGCTCACAAAAGGTTTGTAAAGAATCAGAGCTCAGATGTGACAGTATGGAAGAAATGCAGAGAATGGATGTCCCCTACAGTAGCAATAATAGAAGTTGGACCTTCTACAAATGATGTTGCACAAGAATCACAAATCACTCAATGAAGAAAATCCACCTTTATTTCATCATAATTTTTCAAATATGTATTTGTAATAATGATATAATTTTTTTTTAATTTATCATAGATATAGTCCTTCAATGGAACAAATAGACTAAAGTAGTTAAAGTAGTTAGTAGTTTTGGCAATTGACAGTGCCATAATGGTCATCATTGCAATCATCATACAAAAAGAAAATTTTGGAGAACTGGGAAGGGTTCTAAGTTTTTGACTTTAGAAGGAAAAATACTTTTTTTTGTAATGCTTCTCATCTTCTTGGATATTTGAATAAAGTTTTTTCAAAGTGATTCCAAACAGATCTTTGAATGCGACATGTGTTCTAATATCTTTATGTAATAATTTAATGTTTTTCTTTTCTATGGGAAAGAGTAATGAAGCAGTTGGTCTTTAATGATACAGTTTCACTAAATTTACTCTGTAAGTTAAAGTTAAATAACCTTAATATGCTCTCCTCTCCTCTATGTTTCCATTAATCTTTCTTCCATATTTTTGCAAAATTTTAAAGCAAGAGATTCTATTATAAGTAGCCTGTTGTTTAAAACTTTCAATCTTTTTCACCCCTTTACTACAACTTAAATCACATTCATTATTAGAGAGGCCACTTTGAAAGGTGTTTTTATTCCAAGAATATTTCATAATTATTACTTGTAGAAAGAATAGTTCTAAAGTTTCACAACAGGACAACAAATCAAGTTTCTTTTATCATTTTAAATAAATGTCTTGGGCACTAACCTATACTCAGACAGGGGTTGTCTCCTAATGTACACCATTTTTTTGCATCGTTGTCAGGGAATGAAGAACGAAGTCATTTTCCCCTGGGTTTTCTTTCATATATCATTTCTTCGTTTAGTGGACAAAGAAAGTGTGTAGGCTGAGTTTTCTCACCAAGAATAGCAGTTCTGGCTCCCAAAAGGCCTCACACGAGGTTTGATACCTCACAGAAAAAGGCTCATGTTCTTTCTAATCCTAAAAAATTAGTTTCTTGAAGGGTTTGGAGAGAAAAATATCCAGTAACTCCAAGTGTTATCCTATCAGCTCCTGGTATTAGTTTTGTCTCACAATATCCTAAATTTCATCATTCAGAAGAAATTATCAGAAGATATTCTCCTTTGAATCTTCCTCGGCCTATGAATTCCATGCCTCAATACTATTTGAATTTGTTACTAAGATTTATAGGGGAAGATGAAGTAACAGTAGAAAAACATCTGCCAACCTTCTGCGCTTTTGCAGAAAATTTTAATGTTGAATACTTGGATGTAGTAGTGAGGCTTTTTGTACAATCATTGGATGGAGAAGCAAGAAAATGGTTTAAAACCCTCCCCGCTAATTCAATTAACGCTTGGGAATAATTTGAAAATACATTTATATAGAGATCGGTTGAAAAGAAAGATCATGGTTATTTCCTAACTGAATTTAATGCAATTAAGAAGGAAACCATATGAAGAGGTGGCTAAATTTATTAAGAGATTCAATAAGATATATAATAGTCTTCCTGTAGAGATAAAACCACCACATGTTGGTGGAAAAGTTGTGTTTGCAGGAGCATTTGAATATGATTTTGGCCTTACTTTGATGGAAAGGTGGTCACCTACTCTGGATCAAATTCAGATTGATGCACTAGAGGTTGAAGCCAACTTATATGTTGTAGGGAAGATTAAACAAAAAGACCAAACTGATGATAAGAAGAAAATAAAGGAGGAAGCCAAACATACTAGTCAGCCAAAAGATTCTCATGAGAAAAAGTTAGATGAAATAATGAAAGTTATCAGAAATTTGTCTAATAGGTTGGTAAAATTGGAGCTGGAAAGCAAGAATCCTCCTAGACAGATTCAACAAGCACATAATAGAAACTTCAATCCTCAATTTAGGAGACAACCACTGCAAATTATGCATAGGGATAAGAAGGATCAAGATTAGGTTCAACCACCCTTGTACATTGAAGATGAACCAAAAGAAACAGTGCAAGAGACTCTTAGATTGCAAGAAAACCAATACTCTAATTTGTCTGAAGAGGAAGAAGAAATAGTGGCTAATGAGGATTCAAGTTGGGAATCTCAAATTTCCCTGGATGATGAAGACATTAAAGAATATTGCAGAAGGTTCACAAATTTTATGCAGACAAAACTACACAAAAAATATGATCTGAGGTTGAGGAAAAGGTCAAGAACTCAAGACCATGTGGAGGACCAATCAAACTGGACATCTCAGAAACCAACACTGAAACAAGATAAGAAACGAAAGAAAACATTGAAAATAGTCCCAACAATCCCAATTCACCAAGGGGAGAGTTCAAGAAACAGGACACAAGGATGCTGCAAAAACAGTCCCATCAGCCTGTTATCAGTCCACAAAATGTGCTAAAGGAGAAGTTAGATGAAGAAGAACAATCAAAAGTTGTAAAGGAAGTTCATTCTTTCAATTTGCAAAAAGAATTGGAGAAAATAAAAATTCCTATTCCATTAAATGAATTAGTGAAGAAATCTGATTACAAAAAATAGATTTTAGATTTTATGAATTTCTCTCAGAATAATCATGCAGTAGATACAATTAATATACAAGAAGAAATTTCAGTGGTGATGTTTGGCCCTCATGTTGAGGAACGTGATTCTTTCACTCCTCCTTTTTATATATCTCTTCTGATGCATACTTATTCACAAGTATATGATGGACTCAGGGGCTTCTCATAATTTAATGCTTCTCTTAGTTATGAAGCAACTTAATCTGTAGATTACAAAACCTTACAATGATTTGTATTCCTTTGATTCAAAAAAGGTTAAGTGTGTGGGAATTATTAAAGACCTTGTAGTGCCATTGACTCATATTCCAGGCAGAAGCATTGTAATGGATGTTGTTGTTGTAGATATTCCTTCTTGATTTGGAATGCTACTTTCTAGGTCCTAGGGAGTCAAGCTGGGAGGAGTGTTGAAACTTGATTTTATTTATGCATTAATTCCAATATTTGGTGGAGAAGAAAGGATATTGCATCTGGAGACCATATTTGTGAATACTATCACCTAGGAGGGTTTAAGTAATTCTCTTATTTACAGTCAGGAAAAGGATGATTTTTCTTGTTTTATGTTGCAAGAATCTCAAGAAACTGCTGAAGATATAGAAGTGCAAGTTCCTTCAGTGATTCAAAGCAAGGAAGCAGTAGTCAGTGGAGTTTGGAAGTTCTATTTTGATGGAGCATAATCAATGGAAGGGAATGGAGCTAGGGTTCTTCTACTTTTCCCTAAAGGTCAGATTATTCCCTTTTCAATACAAATTAGAATTTGACTTCACAAATTATATAAATGAATATAAGGCTCTAGTTCTTGGTTCAAAATCTACTAAAAATATGGGAATACGATGTATTTATGTTTTTGGGGACTCTGAATTAATTATAAAATAGATCAAGAATCAATGCCAAACTAAAAATTTGAGGCTTAGAGCCTATGGAAATGAAGTGTGGGATTTAGTAGATAATTTATTTTCTGCTTTTAATATTCAGTTTCTGCCAAGGGAAGGGAATAGATTAGTTGACTCACTCGAAGTGGCATATAGCACATTTAATCCCCCATTAAATCCAAAATTGAGATATGAAGTTGAAATTAGAAGCATACCTTCCATTCTATATAATATAAAATACTCACAGTTTTTTTAGGACAAAGAATAAATTAAAAGATTTCTAGAAATGGTAGGGGAACTTTCAAATTTAGAGACTGATCAAGAAGATTGAATTGAAGATCTCCAAGAAGAAGAATCAAATAATGAATTTCCATGGAAAGACACTATGGGAGGTCAAAATATTGTGAAATTGAAAAATAATGTGATCCCTAGACGCTTGGTGCCCTTGGAAATATTGTTCAATGCAAATGATGTTGTTGTAAATGAAAGAAAACCAACCTGGGAGGATGATATTGAATATTGTGATCTTGGGATAGAGAAACAACCTTGGTGAAGCTGGCAAAGGGTATTCCAAAAGATTATAAATAAAGTTATGTGGATCTTATTAAAATATATATTGATGTGTTTTCATGGTCTTATGAAGACCTCAAAACTTATGATACCAACATCATTCAACACAAGATTCCTTTAAAGTCAGGAGTTAAGTCATATAAGCATAAATTGAGACAAATAAATCTTCTTCTTTTACCATCAATTGAAAAGGAAGTCAAGAAATTATTACAAGCAAAGATAATTGTCCCTTTCAAGTATTCAGATTTGGTGGCTAATTTAGTACCTATAAGGAAGAAAAATGGAGAAATTCGATTTTTTATAGACTTCTGAAATTTAAATAGAGCATCACTAAAAGACAATTATCCCCTTCCAAATCTGGATCACATTCTGCATATACTAACAGGGTCTTCCAAATTATCTATGATTGATGGCTTTTCAGGTTATAATTTGATTACAGTGCAACCAGAAGATCAAAATAAAATATCTTTCACAACCCCATGGGGAACCTTCATGTATGCAAAAATTCCATTCGGGATGATAAATGTTGGTGCTACTTTTCAGAGAGCTATGGATATAGCCTTTATAAGAGAAAAGGAGAAGTTTGTGGTAATTTATTTATATTATATTAGAGTATTTTCCATATTTGATGAGGAGCATCTGAAACACCTTTAGAAAACTTTTGAGAAGTGTAGAAAATATGGCTTATCATTGAATCCCAAAATGTCTCATTTTGTTTTCAAAGAAGGAAAATTGCTTGGGCATATTGTATCAAAAGAGGGAGCAAAAATTGACCCTAAATGAGTGGAAGAGATAAATAATATACCTCTGCCAAGAAGTGAACAGGAAATTTAGAGTTTTCTGGGAAAAATAAATTTCCTCAAAAGATTCATTCCCAATTATGCAAAGATTGTGAAGGAGATCAATGATATGCTGAAAAAGAATGCAGAAGTCAAATGGACCGCAACTACTAGAGAATATTTTACAAGAATAAAAGAAGCTTTTGGAGAAGCTCCAGTACTAGTGAGTCTTGATTATAAAAAACCCTTTCAAATATTTTCATTTACTTCTTCTTTTATTGTTGCAACATTACTTTTGTATAGAAATCAAGATAAAAAAGAAAAACCAGTAACATTTTTTAGCAAGGTATTAAAGGATGTGAAATTGAGGTATAAAATTTTAGAAAAATAGGATTATGCTCTAGTTAAGGCTTTGAAATATTTTAGAATATATGTTCTACAATCTCAAATCATTGCATATGTTCCTAACTCTCTTCTCAAATATGTGCTAACTCAAAATGATAGTGATGGAAAAAGGGGAAAACGGATAGAAAAGATTCAAGAGTATGATATGGAAATCAAACCAACAAAATTGGTAAAGGGATAAGGACATGCAAAGATCCTGACAAAATAAAATTGTCAAGCTATGGGCATTAATTTGCTAGCTAAAGTTTCTGAATCAAAAACAACAGAAGAAAAGGGTAAGGAGAAGGAACTTGGTAATAAAATTCAATATAAGTACCTTTGCTCTGAATAGTATAAGGATATTGTCCATGTCTGTCTTTTCGTAGCTTCACAACTTCCTTAGACAGAACAAAGTACAAATCCCTCATATTGAAAGCCCAAAAGTATGTAATAATGAATGGTCAATTGTATTAGAAAGATCATGTTGTTGTTTTGCTACTCTCTTTGACGGAAGGAGAAACTATTGAATTTTTAATTAATATCGTGGATGTCTTTATGGTGGCTATTATAATTGGAAACTCACAACACATAAAATTTTGAAAGTTGGTTTCTATTGGCATTCTTTGTTTTTAGATGTTTTCAAATTAGTAAGAAGTTAGTGAAAAGTGCCATTTTTTTGTTGAGAAGATTAAATTGGCACCTTTATCGTTGATTCTTGTGTTTTTTGAGGAACCTTTTAGACAATGGGGTCTAGATTTTATAAGAGAAATAAATATGCCTTCCCGTGGACAACATAAATGGATTCTGATAGGTATTGAATATTTTACTAAATGGGTGGAAGCTATTCCAACCAGAAGGGAAAACAATTATGTGGTAATTAAGTTTCTAGAAGAGAGCATTTTCACAAGATTTGGTTGTCTGAAGAAGTTAGTAACAGATAATGCTCAAGTGCTCAGGTCTACAAAGTTGATTGATTTTTGCTAGAAATACAATGTGATACTCTCACATTCTACCACCTATTATCCTCAAGGAAATGGGTTGGAAGAATCTTCGAACAAAACTCTAGTAAGGATACTTAAGAAAACTATTGCAGAAAATAAGAAAAATTAGGATTCTCAACTGAAGTAGTCCTTATGGGAAAATAGGGTGACTACTAAACAATCTATTGATAAGTCACTTTTTGAATTGGTGTATGAAGCAGTAGCCATGTTTCCCACTCAATTAACCAAACTACTAATTACACTTATTCAAGATGCTGAGGAGGAACCCAATGCACTAACTAGGAGGATGAACCAACTAGTGGATTTGAATGAAAGTAGAGAAAAGGTAATGGAAAATTTAATCAATTATCAAGAGAAAAATGAAACTGGTCTTTGACAAGAAATCTAGGAATATTCTCTTTCAACCTGGAGATCTAGTTTTAAAATGGGATGTGAGAAGAGAGGAAAAGGGAAAACATGGAAAATTTGATCTTCTATGGTTTGGGCCATTCATAATAGTAGAAATCAGAGCCAATAACACTTTTATTTTGGAAAATTTGGATGGGGAACTAATGTAGTTGCCTGTCAATGGGCAGTACTTGAAGAATTGTTTCTAGTATTAAATAATTTTACTTTTCCATTGTAAATATCGGCTTGTTCATTATAAATATATGGTGATTTTCTCATTGTAATGTTCTAAGATATGATATGACTCCATGCCCAAAGTGAAGGCACTAATCTGTGGTTCTTAGTGATTTGTTTTAAAGCACTATCCTCAGGTGGATATAGATGTTGTAGCTCTTTTTTCACTATGTTTTAAATTGTGAAAAAGAAACTAAATTTATATATTAAAAAAAAAAAAAAAAAAAAAAAAAAAAATCAATATCTAGAATAGTGTTAAGATTTTGATTTAATAAAGGGTGGATTAGCACTAAAATTAAGAATGATGCAGCATTAATAGAAATCATCCAGGTGGGGCCCTGTCGAAGTTTTAAAAATCCAAAAGTTTAAATCGCATGCTAGTTTTTCGAACGAACTTAATTATTGTGTTAGGATCCTCTGATGACTCCAACCCAATATCACAAACAAATTGGTGGTTATGTCCTTGGGTGCCCCGTAAAGCAGTCAACAACAAGTGGATTGACCAGCCATCAATGACTTAATTGATTATGGGATCACTACCAGTGAGCCTTTCCCGTCACAGTGGGTGCTCCCGTAACTCTCTGGCAAGTGAGCATGACTCTACAAGCTAGTTCACCACGTCATCACCATGTCACCCAATCAAACCATCATGTCATTTACACCACATCATCCACCCCATACACGTCACTTCAACATTTAATCCCATTTTCCCTCCCATTTTTTCATTTTCCCAATAAACTTCATTTCAACTTCATTTTCCACATTGTCATTTTCAATTCCCAGTTTTCATAACATGTTGCAGTCATTGTCCCACTTACATTTTAATTCATTAACGTGATCCATTGTTAACTAGGTATTTATACATCATATTCAACTGTTAAAATCTTCAAAATTTCTAAGAAAGTAGTTTTGTTGGGTTCTTCGACCCACATTCCTTTCATGGACATTGAGAGGGAAGTTTTTGATCCTATTTTCTCCCTGAATTTAGTGGAACTTCGTCAGCACATTCTAGTCAATCAAAAAGAGTCTCCTATGTATGTTGTAGTTGTAAATTCTAATATATTTGCTACTATAATTCCCCAAATTGATGTCTTCCCTGAGTTCATTTAGTAGTTGATCTATGCCCTTTACCCTCAGAAGTGCTTTGTAATGAATGCTTTAGGTGAAAATATCTTTCAGGTATCTTCTCCTTTAATCCAACAAGAATTGGATTTTCCACCTTCAAAACTTTACACCCAATTTTAAGATGAAACCTTGTTGTCAGCATTTCAAAACTTTTCTAAGACAAATTATGCCTAGATGGCTTTCTTTTTAATGCCTATAGGAAGACAATTTCCTTTGGAGCCCACTCAGTTTTCTCTTGAAACTTTTGTTGAAGATGTGAGACTTGTTTTACAAAATAATTCCAAGGTTTTGGGAAGATAAGATATAATTTTCATTGATCGATCTGTTTTGGGGATGTTCAATTTAATTCCACAACCAAAAACTGTGCTTGACATACCAACTTGTTGGGAGAAACTAGTCAATTCTTAGTTGTCATACCTAGCTCTTACTGGAAGTTTCATATTCCCATCATTAGTAACATATTTTCCTATACACTCATGTTGAGAGTTTCATCCATTTAGGTCAAATATAATGGATGTACATAAAAAGAAGAAATTAGTAGTGAATTGGATAGATACCCTTGATAAGTCATCCCAATTATGAAGGATTTGCATATTTCACTACTTCTTTTATGTAAGTTGCTTATTCCATCATAAATGTCTTTACTCCACCTTGTATATTTCCAAAATCCCAATCTCTTCTGCAGCTTAGTATAGACGTCAAAGTGGGTGATTGGTTCCAATTTGAAGATTATGTTGAATCAAATTGTATGGAGCAGAGGCTACCCCTTATAGACTTCCCACATTTGTACCTATGAGATTATTTTATTTAGAATTCATGAGACAGAGTTTAAATGTTGATCAAGTTCACTTTGTACCAACAAAGAAGTGGAATTTATTCATATTGCCAAAAACTATTAGGCCTTTTATTCTCAACAATATACAAGCCATGGAAGAAGTGGAGAAGATTCTTAGAGATATGCAGTTGCAGCAGGGTGAGAAATGGCCATATGATATTCACCATATAATTTCTAAAATAAGAGTGGAGAATTTGTATTCTCCCTATATACATGAATATCAACCAGATGTGAAGAAATTGGCAAATGGTGGTAAGATAGGAGCACAAGCATGGATAGAGATTGAATCTCCACAGCTTGAAGAGAAGGGTCTAAAAAGAGGAAGTGAAGAAATAATTTATTTGGAGGGTGAAATAGATCAAAGCTTTAAAAATCCAAGGTTGTTTGAAATAGAAAAAGAGCTTGAATCTCTAGCTGAAAGCTCCTCGACTGCAATGGGTTTTCAGTTGCAATTGGGAGAAGTAATGTGTACACCTTCCTCCCATGTGTCTAAAGAAACTTATCAAAGTTTTGTTCATGTTCTAAAAAAATTATACATTCAAATTGAAGAAATAAATAAGAGGATAAATGAAAGTGTTGAATCTCACCTTGAAACACAATCTATTCCTGAATATCACACTAAATTGTTGTTTTCCATGGATCTTGAAAGAAATCAATTTAATCTATCTTTTTCTCATCCTTCTACTCTAATTGTTTCATAATCAACATGTTTTAAGATTGTCAAATTGACTATGGATGCAAGAGAAATTCCATTTCCTGACAAGATCAATTTGCAAGGGAAAGCTAGAGAATTAATTTATACTAATTTAAGAAAAACATTTGTGGCTACTAGTAAGTCAAAACCTTTGCTGGGAAAAGTTGTAAATAAGTTGAAATTGGAAAAGGAAAATTTGAGAGCATTATTCACCCATAATGAATAATTGAAGAAGTTGATTGTAAAAAATTGTTTTAATCTGAAAGACAAAATTGTTGTACAAAAACTCTTGCAAGGGGCAGAGACTGAAATTCAGGTGTTAAGGAAAAAGTTAAAATTACCTTTTGTGGAGCATGTCATGGCCTCAAAGGTAGCTGAGGTGGAGAAATAAAAAGATATTTTGACAAATGAACTTTTTCAGAGGAACAATGAAATAACTACCCTCAAGGAGATGAATTCTAGCGTGTCGCAGAAGCTAGATACACCTATGTGTACTATCTTGGTATAACCAAAGTCTGATGATACAGAGAAACTAACTAGAGTAATGACTGAATTGAATATATTATAGAATGAGATGAAGAAAATGCAAAGGAACCTAGATGATACAAAGTAAATTTTGAAGATAACAAAAAAGGAGTGGGCCATGGCCAAAGGCACTACCTCAAAATATCAAAATGACTACCAAATTGTTTCTCATGAGATTAAAGAATTGAAATAGAAAGTAAAGGGAAATATGCCCCTCATTCAAGCCAGGGAAATCATCTAGAATGATATTATTCATAAGGTGAAGAAAAGTTGGGAGTTTATGTCAATTTTAGCAGAGGAGAAAGCAATTGTCATAAATTTGTAGAGCATCATTGCCACCAGTAAACAAAATATCTAGCAACATGCACAATTTTCCAATAAGATAATTGATTTTCTTAATTCCAAGTTATCACGAGAATTAAGAGAAATGAAAATTGAGGATGGAACAGAATTGGTGCTAGAGATTAATAAAATGGTGTTGAATAATTTATATAGAAAGGAATTGAGACAAATCTGGGACAAATTAAAGAATTTGTTTTGAAATTAAAAACCAACTTTGATAAAAGAACCAGGGCAAGATTGCCTTCATGTTGGGATCAACAGGGAAATTATCTTCCCTGAGAGTCTTATGAAACTATGTTGGTAGCAGCTAAAAGTAATATTGGCTCTTCTCACGAAAAATAGCAATTCTAAAAGGAGCAACCATTGTAAATTATCTTCACAAGGATTTGCAATTGTTATGGTTAATTAGGACCCTTTTTACTGAGAAGACAACTTATAGTTGAAATACTAATTTCAGAATGACTCACACAAGGTTTATAAAGAGTCAGAGCTCAGATGTGATTGCGTGGAAGAAATGCAGAGAGTGGATGTCCCCTTGAACAACAAAAATAGAAGTTGAACCTTCTACAAATGATCCTACACAAGAATCACAAATCATGCAATGAAGAAAAGCCACCTGTGATTTCATCATAATTTCATAGTAATGTGTTTGTAATAATGATACAATTTTGTTTTTAATTAATCATTAATAAAGTCCTTCGAAGGACCAAATAGACTAAAGAAGTTCAAGTAGTTACTTGTTTTGAAAGTCAATAGTTCCATAATTATCATCATTGTAATCATCATACAAAAAGAAAATTTGGAGAACCAGGAAGGGTTTCCAGTTTTTGACTTCAGAAGGAAAAAGACTTTTCTATGTAATGTTTCTCATCTTCTTAGAGATTTGAATCAAGTGTTTTCAAAGTGATTCCAAACATATCTTTGGATGTGACATGTGTTCTTATATCTTTGTGTAATAATTGAATTATTTTCTTCTATGGGAAAGAGTAATGAAGAAGTTGGTCTTTAATGATATAGTTTCACTAAATTTATAGTATCTGTAAGTTAAAGTTAAATAACCTTAATATGAACTCCTCTTTTTTGTATTTCCATTCATCTTTCTTCCATATTTCTACTAAAGTTTAAAACAAGATATTTTTCTATAAGTAGCTTGTTGTTTAAAACTTTCAAACATATTTTTCACCCCTTTACTACAACTTAAATCACATTCATTATCAGAGAGGCCACTTTGAAAGGTGTTTTTATTCCAAGAAGATTTCATAATTATTACCTGTAAAAATAATACTTCTGAAGTTTCATAATGGGACAACAAATCAAGTTTTTTTTATCATTTTGAATAAATGTCTTAGGCACTGACCTCTACTCAGCCAGGGGTTGTCTCCTAAGGTACGACAGTATGGATTTTCCACCATCAACTAATATTTGTATGGTGTTGTGATTGAACTACTTGTCAATTCCCTCTACTTCTACACCTATTACCTTCACATTCATCTCAATTCTTGAAGTCTCATCATGCAAGTTGAATAAATGTTATAGGGTTTGTGATCCTTTCCTTTTAGAAATTATCTATTATATGGATTATTGGTTAGATAGTATGAAACCAATATATTAATTTATGCTCCCAAAATTCACAATATATTTGTAGATAACATTGAAAATGAAATTCTAGATTAGAATCCATAAATGACATCACATAATCATTAAAGCCTATGACTATAAAATCATCACACATAACACATTCCATTCACATAAAGCGTAGAGTTAAACATTGTGTGTGATAAAAAAAATTAAGTGTTCACATCTAGAGTCTATCTCTAGTCCACAAAAAAATACATGTAAATGCATCATGAGTATAGAACTATCGGAATTTGGCCCATATATGTACTCATCCTTATTAGGTGAGGAGTTTCTACCTACAAACTCTAGGTCCCTCATCCCCTAACCCACGTGTCAACCCTCCTCAAAATAGTGAGCAACATAGAGGCTACACAAGTACAAGCATGGACATGGGTGTTATTGAGGCTCTATTAATCATAGCTTGAAACATCATGTAAATGTTTATCAAATTGACTATGTAGTTTTAATAGCTATAGTTCCATTATGTTCCCTACATCCTCATATTAGTTTGGATCACATGACTTTCCCCCCCTAAATATTGGAAGCCTCATAATTAGTATGCTCTTAACGACCTTGTTATTTCCATGCTCCTATCAACCTCATCGATGCCACATGTACACACAAGTAAAAAAAATGGTATCAATATAATATGAATTGAACAAGTAAGAAAACACATTTAATAAACATTTATGCTAATTGTAAACACCAAAAATATCAATAGTCACACACCCTCTAGACCCCAACCTTAGCCAACTAGCTTAGATAGCATTAGGGCCCTTGTGTAGTCCATACCTTTGTAAGGGTACTCCTCAATATTCAATGGTAGCTAATACAATTGGGAAAATAACTATAAAGTGAGTGCATTTCCTATAACATTGCCTCCACTACACCTCATCAACTCCCCCCATTGTCACATCATCGACCCTTGAGGTCCTGTAGCTCAAACCATGTTGTGGGTTAGAGGGTTGAACCATGTTAAGGATGAATGAGCATATGAAGTTACCAAAGGTAAATTTTTCCTAACTTTGCCTCTAACAATATTCTAGCTACCTCTATTTCACTCTGGGAAACATCTATGCCCACCCAAAGTAATATCCCATGAGTACTCGCCCCCCAACTCCATATAGCCTCCTAAACCATCATATACTCCATGTCTCCTAAACCATCATATATGCCATGTGAATACAAATTTCATATCATTATCACCACTACTATGTGTATCTCTATGTTTTGGTTGTCCCTCATTTGAATGACTTAGTGGTATTTTCATTAATTCATCTAAGGTTTTGTCTCTCTAATTTGGAGATTTGTATTCACTACCTCCCCATGCATTGATATCCTTGTCAAGAAGTATTTATTTAGAGGCATTATCTTTGGACACTCCCTATGTGCATGAAAATACTGAACAATATTACCAACTTAACAAGACTGTGACCTTAAAAAGTGAACTCTAACCCTTAAAACCAATTTTTTGTGTAAAAAGCATGAAAAAAACACCTAGAAATTTAAAAGTGGTGATGCAACATCACCCTATTTTCATTTCATGGTTAAATTTACAACCATTTTTCAACCATGGCATTAAAATTCAAATACATGACAATGAAAGACATGAAAAACATCCCAAAATGCAAGAGTGGTGATGCAAAATCACCTTTTTTTTAAATTCAAAATTCTGACATAAATCTTAAAAGTATAGGTAATTTGAAATCTTAGCCTGAGACAATGACCCCCATTTTAATGGGGAATTAAAATTGCAACAAATTTTAACTACGGTCTAAAAAATAATCACCAAAAAACAATATCACAAAAAATACCCTTAAAAAAACAGTGTTTTCATTATACATGTGTATGTGTGTGTGTGTGTAAACAAACAATCAAATTCAATAGTTTAAAAAAAAATCATTTTTCAAACAAAAGAAAAAAAGACAATTAAAAACCAAAAGTTTAAAGTAATTTTAAAAAGTTAATGCGTGATGGTGGAGGGATGGCTCTGTTAGCTTTAGGTTTTTATTTGTGGTGTAGGTTCTCAATTAGCCACAACTACAATATATCTTGATAAACCACACTAAACAATGATATTCATCATGTATGATGACTAGGTAGATTACTCACCGAACCCATGGGAAGGTATCGATATCTAATTGGATTTGTTTGCCTCCTCAATGCTTTATCCATATCTCACTATGCCCTTGAAATAAATACATCAAGCCCCCTATCACCCTCAAATTCATAGCTCCCATATTTCAACAATTCAAAGGCCCTTTTTCCCACCATTTTTTATTCTGAAATGTTGTTTTTTCCCATAGTCCTCTTTCCCCTTAGTCCCCAATCTCCCCCACCAACCCACTATTTACTTCCTTTGAATCCCCCTCATTGAAAAAATCATTGGGCTTTCCCTATTTAGTTTCTTCTTTATATTTAGTGGCTGTCCACCACTGGGCAGCCCTTTCCCTTCATGACTACTTTCCTTCTTCAGGTTTTCTTAGTAGCTTTTTCACTCTGAAAATGCATTGTGGTCTTGGTTTTCAACTACGACTGGTCACTTCATAGGACCCTCCTATCAGCTAGACACAAATTTTTTATATATAAATGTGTCAAATGATAGTCAAAATAACCATCTCTAGTTCTTGGGAAGGACATCCAAAATATGGAAACTTTGTTAGTTGTAGGTTGCTTCCCTAGCAAATGCATGTCCATGGTTGTTCTAAGAAGTTGGAGGGAAAACAAAAATTAAGTCACTTCTTGGTTATGCCTTGTGTTGCATGATATTGGAAAAGGTTTGGATGGGGTTGTTACACAAAAATATTGTCACCACGACTATTTGCAGTTAGTATGGGACTATCATCACTTATATTGTCCTCCTAAGCAAGTCTCAGACCTCAGCTCTTCATGTCAAGCTTTGCAAATGAGAGAAAGACATTAAAAATCAATAAAGCTTTGGTTCTGCACTTTCTCTCACTTTTGCCTGCGGGCCCGCACCCTTTGTTCATGTTACCTGCATATCTGCACGCTCTGTCTGTAAAGCGGTGGGTGCGTACCCCTGTAAAAGTAAAAAAGGCGCAAGTTTATTCTAAAAAACTCACTTTGGGTTAATTCTAGATGATTCTAGAAGGAATTTTGACGTGGATTGTTCGCTCTAAGGTGGTTCATGCATCCCAAAAGAGAAGGAGCTAATCCCTTGATAGGAGGAGCTATCCCTTTGAAGGAGGGCTTTATCCCTTTGAAGGAGGACCTAGTAACTTCCCTCCATTGCACTATAAATTAAGGCATTGGGTCAGTTGCTAGAGAGGTTAGAAGCTGAACATTTTTAGGGTAAATGCTGATGGAATTGGGACTTCCTAGTTAAACTTGAGAGGAGAGATCACATACCTTTTGGTTTCATTGGGAAGTGAGTGAAACTTGTCAAAGTAGAGGAGACTTCTTGTTGGACCCTGGGAGGAGCTTGTACAGCATCAAGGCACAGGTTGTAAGGTTCTTCTTTGATTTGAATTAATACAATCAGATTCATTTTTCTCAACAAATTGTCTTATGTGGTTTGTTTCGTAATCTCCTTGATCATTATGATGGATATGCTTTATGATATTGGCTTTTCAGGTGCTATTTAATTTGTTTGCTTGTTTGTGTTTGCAGACTTACTTCAAGGAAGCTCATTCAGAGCAAAGGAGCGAGGCTTCCACAAACTTGCATTGGACCCAATGTAGGCCTAAAACACTTGTTTGCCTTTGTTTTTAATTGCATATTTAGATAAAGATAGTTTTTGATTGGCTTGCTTGTCACTAGATATCTTTAGATACTAGGGAGGTCGATCTTGTCTGCAACCTTGACTCATTCCATGTGACAAAATGGCAACTCCGCTGGGGACTTGATTGTTTTCCTTGTTTTGACTTTGACCTGAGAAACTGTGTTTCGTTTCTATTTTTGGCTTGTTGTGTGTGGAATTGGGTGGATTTAGTAGATCTAGGATTATTTTTGGTTTTCATAACTTTAGGAGAAGCCCACACCCTGTGCTTGTAACACAGTGCGTACTTGTACGCAAGTTTGCTTTGCACACAGAGCATGCACGCACCTATGTAAACTCCGGGCCCGCGGACCCTGCTAAAATTTTGAAAAAATTAAATCTTGCTCTTTCAATTAGTTTAGTATTTGTTTAGATGTTGTTATCCCCTGCCCAGACCTGCATGTGACTTGTTAAGAGCTTTCCTTGGTTTAATTCCATTGGTGTTAGGGTTTTAGGTGAAATTCCTAGAAGTTTTGGTTGCCGGTCTTGATTTTCATTTTGGTCGGTAGTAGCTCAGAGCTTAGAAGCTGTAGAACCTCAATCACCTTTGGTTTTTACTGGCCTTCTAATGATCGACCATTTGCCAAAAAATCTACCTTTGTTGAGGAATCCATCTTGTGTTTTCTCTTTGCGAAACTTCAAAAAAGCTTGTGTTAAAAGTTTGGATTTCATTTTTACAAAGAAAACAAAAAATTGCTTGTCTTTTGACTGATTTGTGATTCTGGACAAGTTAGTCCTTGGTTTGCTTATCACCAAGTAAAACATCCTTGAAAAATACATCTTGTAAGCTTTTACTTCAAATAGTTTTTTTCTGGTTTGTAGATTTCAAGATTTGCTTTATTCATAGTTTTGAGTGTTTTATAAAAATACAAAAAATCTCTTTTGGAAAAAGTTTGTTTTTGTAGTATTTGAGCGTTTGAAAGAAAAGGGAAATTTTTGTGAAAATAACTAGTTGTCTCATTTTGAGTGCATTGGAACAAAAAACTCTTCTTTTAATTTGTTTGTTAAGAAAGATTTGTGTTTACAAGCTTTTGTATTCTCAAACTCTTTCCTAGCTAGAAGTTCATTAAAGAGAAAAGATTGTTTAATCATCTTAAGTGCATTTTTTAGTGATTTCGAGTCGAGTCTTCACACCACGAGTTTGATCTCCGCACCTCTTGAATTAATCAAAAACCAATAAAAATAACGCTTAAAGTAAAATCAATCTAGAAATATTTTATTTCTAGGGCTCTATTACACCAACATAGCTTAGGCTAGTGTCTTGGAGTAGGGAGTAATTAACTCTCCAAGACAGTAAAACAAAAAAGTAGCTATATCTTGCGGTAGGAGAGAAATCTAATTGTTGCATCTATGCTCTGGGAAAGCTCCTCTTAAAGGAGAAGCACGAGATCATGTCCGAACCAGTGTGGGAATCAATCCTTCCTCATTAGGAACGATGCCAGATATTCACGTATTAAAAACGGTAAACCTCGGATTAACCATTGTCGAGGAGCCTGGGGTCACTTGTTGGTAAACCTTGGATTATGTCAAGGAGCCTTCAAGGGGATTGATCTTACTACTCTGCCCTTGCGTGCATATCGGATCGTAGACTGTTCCCCTGGGTATATTTGTTTCCGTTGGTAACCATAGTGACCATATTCTATAGGATTTCTTCCTAAGGTGACGGTGGTGGGAAGATCCCACTGTACCTGGAGCAAACGTTGGCTAGACTCACTTGGATTTTCTGGGGGGTTCTCTTCACTCAAGACGGTTTAGTGGAGAAACTTGTGCCAGTCTATTCATTAAGCAGGTTGCCGGGGTAACTGTTCCAACCGCTATTTCTGCATTGAACTCTGCGACGTTGGATTTCATCACCAACTAGTGTTTTCAGTACGGAAAGTTACTGTTTGTGTGTGGTTTGATCTCCTAGATTCTTTAGGCATGTGATTCAATTTGTTTGGTTCTTTAGAGGCTTTAGGTGGTTTTCATTGAGATTTTACTTTGTTTTCGTGTGAAGTAGTTAAATTTTTTAACTGTGGCTAAATTACCGAAGAAGTCCCGTAGACTTCGGGGCCAACCTCCTGAGTTTTCACCAAGCCAGCCTGAAGGGCTACGAGCCCTGGTAACTCCTAGAGACAGTAGAGTTGGGTCACCTGAAGAAGGAGAGTCTTCTTTGGTGATACATCCTGATTTTTCAGCTTTAGTAGCAGATTATAGTGCACAGTCTGTGTCTGTTTCCGAAGTTACTGGTAGTGTTTCATCTACTAGTGATATAGGTGAAGAACCTAAAATATCTGAACCTGAATCTGAAATTGCTACTACTCCAATATCAGGGTTTGCCTCTCCAGCTTCTAGTGGTCCTAGTTCACCTAGGGTAGAAAGAATAATTACCCAAAATATTCCTTCTAGACTAATAGCTATTGAAGAACTTGCTATTCCAGAAAAAGAAGAAGGCATCCCTATCCCTGAAAATCAACCTGTTATAGAGCTTAGGGAGCGTGAATCAATATTTTACAATCCACCTAGGAGCAGTGCTTGGTATCTTTCATTGACTAATTTTTTGGAAAACCCGAGACTAAGTTTTTCACCACCTCGTATTTCTTATCACCCAACACCTAGAGGTTACTATCCTCCATTAAATATGTCAAGGCAGTCGTCCATGTTTTTTCAATCTCCGGAAGCCTTTTTGTACAGCGGTCCTTCTGTTCCCGCTGGGTATCAGTCAATTTCTGGTACTTTTTTGGGAGCATCTCCTTAACCTATTGAACAAGGGTTATTAACTGGAAATAATGGTACTAAACCGTTGAGTGTAGAAGATATTCTCATGATGTTGGGTACTATTCCCAATCCTCAACCTCAAGGTGGCCAGTCACCGCCTGGGGGGCAGCCTCAAAATCCTCAAGTATTGCCTGGGGGGCAACCTCAAGGTACCCAGTTTGTGCCTGGGAAGCAACCTCAAGGTACCCAGTTTGCGCCTGGGGGGAAACCTCAAGGATAGTACATACCTATGGGACAGTGCGTTCCTCAAGGTCAACCCCAGACTCAATATGTACCTCAAGGTCAACCCCAGTATCAATATGTACCTCAAGGTTAAAACCCAGTATCAATATGTACCTCAAGGTCAACCCCCAGTATCAGTACGTGCCTCAGGGTTATCAACCCCAAGGTCAGTACCCAACCCAAGGTTACCAACCACCTTCCGATCAATCATATGTTCAAGGATCCAGAGATATACCGTTGAATTATCAACCCTACCCTCAACCCGGTTATGGTCTTCAATATTCTCAACCTGTTATGGGTCCATACCTCAGAATGAATGTAGTGTGGGATCCATCCCAATGCCAACAGATCTTGCAACCGAATGTACAGTTGTCATCTCAAACTAGACAACCCTTGGTTTCTGGTTCACCCCACCAACCTGTCCAGTCTACTGTTCAAACTACTGCACCTTTTGTAGCTTCTCAGTCTGGGCCTAGTACGCCTCGTACTCCGCCTCAATTGACTGCTACAACTACTGCAACATCTATTTCATCTACCCCACCTACTTCTAGAGTATCGACAGCTCTGATTTCTACTATTCCTGTATCTACTCCTCATACATATTTACCTCAGTCTGGACCCACAGTCCACACTTCGGTTCAGATGCCTGTAGGACAACCTGGTTTAAGTACAGGTGTCACCTGTCAACCTCAATTTATTCAACAACTGTACCAGGGACAGTACCAATTCGGTCCTGCTGTGCAGCAGCTAGTCTATCAGTATCAACCATACCCTGGGTATACATATCAACAACCTCAGCAACCCCAGTACGATCCGGTTAATCCTAGTTTTCCGGGAGGATATAATATCCCAAATGCAATTCCAATTCCTAGTTATCCTGGATATCCTCCTCCTAGGGCTGGTCTGACGACCCAGATTTTTAGGGACCCTAATCGTCAGTTACCATTTATCGCAACTTTGGACTTGCCTGATTTGTCGCGCCTTACGAACGATCCAAATAATTATCTTCCGTTTTGGCCGCCAATGCCAAATAAGTTGCCTAGTGATATTCCTAAGTTTGAAGGTAAGCCAAGAGAGGACCCGTCGAACCCTCTGATGACTTATCACCTCTGGTGTGCGTCTAATTCCATTTTAGATGATTCAATCCATTTAAGACTTTTCCAGCGCACTCTAATTGGTCTCACAGCCAAGTGGTACATTGATTTACCACGAGCCACTTTATAACTTTAGTCAGTTAGCTACTTCGTTTTTAACTCATTTTCAGTTGCCAGTCAGATATGACAATGGCATAGAATTATTAACTTCGTTAAAGCAGTCAACGTCCACATACATTTCAGATCACATTCATGAATGGAGACATCGATGGCGTTTAGTGAAAGTTTTTATCCCGGATCAGATCTTAGCCGAATGGTTTGTAAAATCTTTACTGCCCAAGATCACTAAGGATGTAGCTAAGGCCGGAGTTGTTACTGAGGAGCAAGTAATTACTAAAGCACAGTACCTTGACTTAGTTTATACTCAGTCAGGTACGTTACACGAGAAAATCCCCGATCTACCCAAGCAAAATCAAATCACTACAGCTCCTTCAGGGTCTCATGCCGCTGATGGTATGATTGGTACGATTAATACCAAAAGTAAGAAGAAGTCTTCCAAGAATTCTTCTCCTATCATAACCTTGCCAGATTCCCCGACAGGAGATTCTTCCGCGGAACTTTCCGCCGATATTCATGTTGTAGTGTCATCTACAGCCAAATCAAAATCCGGTGGCAAGAAGAAAGGGAAGAAGAAGAATAAAACAGATAAAAATTCAAAAGAGAAACTAGAAAAAGCGGAATAAACTGATGAGAAACGCAAACCTCATTATCCTTGTCTCATTTGTGACGAAGAGTATTTTACGAGAGACTGTCCTCATCGTGCAGAGGTTGCGAAAATTGTCAAAGGTTCCCAAACTCCTGTTGTTTTGAAGGATCCTTTTCCAAATCAAGACAGTAAGATGATAGGTTCTTCCTCAAGTGCCAATGAAGAACCCATATTGATGATGTCCCACGTTAGGATAGCAACTCAATTGCAAGATTATGGAAGTAAAAGTCCTGTTGATGGTAAAGAAGCAGAATCTTCCCATTCTAACCCATCAACCTCAGCTCCCGGTTCTGATCCACTACAGATCGAGAAACCTAATCCAGACTTAGTAATCAAACCAACCACCAAGGGTATACTTCGAAAGTCGGCTTTCAATCCACATGCGAGAGCGGCTCAGAACTATAACATTGTTGAAGATTTAGCTGTTTCACCTTCAGCAATGTCGGCTTTGGAAGTGCTGCAATCATGTCCAGCACAACGTAAATTACTTTTTTCAGCTATAGGAGCTGTTGACGTTCAGGACCCGAACCTTATAATTTTCGATATAGAAAATAGTGCACCGCGCTTACCTCATCAAATGGCTATCCAGATTCCAGTGATAGTCAAAAATAGACCTGTTCATAGGACTGTGATTGATGAGGGAGCTTCAACGTGTATTATGTCGATACAGTGTTGGAGGTCACTTGGTTCTCCTTCGCTAAATCAATCCCTGACGATTCTAAAGGTGTTTGATGGCCGTGGGTTTCATCCTTTTGGCATTCTACAGGATTTACCTATAGGGGTTGAAGGTAAAACCATTAATCTAGATGTGGAGGTGGTTGATGCCCCTCTAGATTACAACCTTCTCTTGGGTCGTAGTTGGTCTTACGCTATGACAGTTGTCGTTTCATCGGTCGTTCGGCTTATAAAGTTCCCTCATAATGGAAAGATCGTAACCTTAGAGCAGTTGTCTTACTTTTCATCTAACCCAGCCTCTGCTGAAAGCATTCAGCATGTTGGTAAAACGACTATCCCGTATAAGGATGTTGGAGTAGGACTAGTTAAAGATGTCGGTTTGCTGGGAACTTTTCCTTTTCCTCCTATCAACGCATCGTATTCTACTGCAACCATTCATATGATTTCATCAGACACCATTTTTTATGATGATCCTTGGATCATACCTTCTGAATCTGAGATAGACTCATTTGGTGATCTTATGCCTTTGAGTCCGTATGAAATTGCGTATCAGGTCGTGCAGTCGTTCTCCGACACATCTTCAACCAAAATTGACTTAATGAATGTTGTCCATGAGGAATCACTTTCAACGTCAAACTCGGATTCAATAACGTTTTATGAACTTGTTCAAAATGATGAGAAAAATCGTGAAATCCTATGCGTCGATGAGTTACCATGGGAAGACCTTCATCACAGATCTTCGTTTTTACCCGAGGGAGGTCATTTTGAAAATGATTTTTCATCAATTTTTACGGCTGAATATGTCAAGGAAGCTCAGAATCCAATGAAACATCCTGATTCAGAGTTAAACTTGGGAAATATTTCTCGAACTATTCACCTTGACATTTTGGTTAAGCCTGGAATTGTTGAAAACGTTCATATAGGTGCCTCTTGTACGGAAGATGAAATTCAAACATATAAGGCCCTATTTCAAGAATTTCGTGACGTGTTTGCCTGGTCATATGAGGAAATGCTAGGAATTGACCCCGCAATTGTTATTCATGAAATCAAAACTTACCCGGATGTTAAACCCGTCCAGCAACGTTTGCGTCAGATCCACCCAAGAAAAGCTGCAGCAATTAAAGCAGAAGTTGAAAAATTACTCAAAGCAGGTTTCATTTATCCGATTCCGTTAACGGATTGGGTATCGAATATTGTTTCAGTTAACCAAAAGCAAGGGAAAATAAGAATATGTATCAATTATAGGGACATTAATCAAGCCTGTCCAAAGGACAATTACCCAACTCCCTATATCGATCAAATCATCGATGATTGTGTCGGGAGTGAAATTTTCTCCTTCATGGATGGTTTTTCCGGATACAATCAAATCAATATTCTACCTGCTGATCAACCAAAAACGGCTTTCATTTGTCCATGGGGGAAATTTTATTATTGCAAATTACCTTTTGGGCTCAAGAATGTCGGGGCAACTTTTCAAAGGGCCATGTCTTATGCTTTTCATGATATCAAGCACATTGTGCAACCCTATCTCGATGACTTGCCTACTCATTCATTACATTGAGTTGATCATCTCGTCCATTTACGAGCAATCTTTATGAGGTGTAGGCATTATCGGATTAGGTTGAATCCCCACAAGTGTGTTTTCTGTATTGAAACGGGTTGGTTACTGGGGTTTGTTGTTTCGAAAGCTGGCATTCGCATCGATCCCTCGAAGGTTGAATCCATTATCAAATTTCCTCCTCCTTCGAGTCTTTGCCAACTCCAAAGTTTGCAAGGGAAAGCAAACTTTTTACGATGATTCATCCCTAACTACGCCGAGATCACAAAGGGTTTTACCTGGTTGTTGAAACAAAATACTCCATTCTTTTGGGACGAGATAGCTGAGAAATCTTTTGATGCACTAAAACACGCGTTGACCCATAAACCGTTATTGCATCCTCCCAACTACAACCAGGACTACTTCTTGTATCTCACTGCCTCCCATTCCACCATCGGAATGGTGTTAGTTCAGGAAGATGAATTCGGTACTGAACATGTGATATACTACCTTAGTCGAACTTTAAATCCAACTGAACTAAAATACTCACATGTGGAGAAATTGGCATTGGCAGCCGTTCAAGTTGTCCAACGTTTTCGTCATTACATTTTACTACGTAAGACTACAGTCATTTCTGATTGCAAACCTATGACCTATATTTTGACCAAGCAATTGTTGGGGGGCAGTACTCCAAATGGATTGTGATCCTGCGAGAGTTCGACTTGGAATTTGAAAAGTCTAAGTCAAAGAAATCTTTAGTTTTTGCGGAGTTACTGTGTGACTTCCCGTGTGCTGACACGGAAACTGTGGCGGAGGAGCCCACTGCAGACGAATCCTTGTTTCTAATCAGCACTTTAGATCCGTGGTACAGGGATATCATCGTTGATCTCCAAACGCAATCCTTTCGGCCAGATATTTCACGGTCGGAACGTCAAAAAATATGATTCCAGTCCCAACAGTTCAAAATTATTGGAGATACTCTTTATCGTCATGGGGCGGACTCTGTTTTTCGACGTTGTTTAACTCATGAGGAAGCTGAAAGGGTCCTAAATGACTATCACCCTGGAGTGTGTGGCGGTCATATGTCTGGGTATGCCACAGCCCAAAAGATATTGCACGCTAGCTACTTCTGGTCGTCTATGTTTAAAGATTGTATTATCGCGGTCCGAAAATGCCACAACTGCCAAATTTTTGATCGAAAGATGCGCGCTCCACCCGCTCCTCTTCACCCTATAATTGCCGTTGGTCCTTTTTCCAAATGGGGTATCGATTTTATTACATGTAAGCCTCACTCGGCCGGGGAGCATGCGTATATCATCCTTGCAGTAGATTATTTTACCAAGTGGGTCGAGGCAATGCCTACATTTGAGGCAGACGACAAAACAACTGCGATTTTCATGTTCAATCATATAATTGCTAGGTTTGGTGTTCCACAAGTGATTATCACTGATCATGGGCATCATTTTCGAAACATTATGATGACTGAACTTACAAGCCAGCTTGGCTTGCGCCACGATAGTTCAACTCCTTATTATCCACAAGTTAATGGTCTGGTTGAAGCCATCAACAAAGTTCTAGTCATCATGATCCGACGAATCATTGGGATTCATCGGTCGAATTGGCATAACATGCTATTTTCTGTGCTTTGGGTGTATCGAATCTCAGTAAAAACGTCTACAGGGTTCACTCCTTTCCAACTAGTTTATGGTCTGGAAGTTGTGTTACCCATTGAGTGCGAAATCCCTTCATTGCGAATGGCCACCGAATTACTTCTAGCCACTTCCGAAGAGGAAAGACATTTGTTATACTTGGCTCAGCTAGATGAGAATCAACGCGATGCTGCATTAGCGATTGAATCTCATGCAAAACGTATTAAAGCTCAGTATGATCGAAATGTGACCCCTCGAAATTTTTCGAAAGGAGATCTAGTATTATTGTACGATCAGGCAAATGATAAATTAGGTGCTAGAAAATTCGTGCCTCTGTGGCATGGTCACTATATTGTAAAGCCAAAGCTAGTAAAAGGGGCCTATGAATTGGTAGACTTTGACGGGGTCTCTTTAGGTAAACCCAGAAATGGTCTTTACCTGAAGAGGTATTATGCTTAAGGATGGGTGTGGAGATTTTTAGTTAGGATAGTTTTCTTTCTAGCTAGTGTGTTTTAGATTAAAAAGAGTGCTTAGCTTAGAGAGTATTTTTTGTCATTATTCCCGCTTATCTTGGTTTTACTCTTCATATTGCGGATGGTGCATGTTGTAGTACATGGAATATTTCTTCCGCAGCTTGGGTTATTTATTCGCCCTCTGACGAGTTGGTATCTATGCATGGGGTAAGCCTCGGTCAAACAACAAACAACATTGCTGAGTATAGTGTAGTGATTGAGTTATTATCTGAATCTATTTCATTTGGGATTCAGAGTTTGATAGTGAGGTTAGATTCTGAACTCGTTGTATTACAGCGTAATAGAGTATACACCATTATAAATCCAGTATTATTGAGATTATTTTTGAGAGTGCGTCTCTTGGAACGTGAATTTGACTATATTGAATATCAGCATATTCCAAGATCTTTAAATACATTAGCAGATGCAATTGCTTCTCAAATGTTAAGTAGACATTTGCAATAATCATACAAGTAAATTTAAAAACATTCCATAACATGTTTAACAAGATAAGCCGGTAATAGTGATATAGTATAATATAGGAGTGTGTCAAAATATACATTGTCCTCGATCATAGGTTGAAAAACACCTTATGATCGGCAAAAATGATAAGCACAAAAAGAAAAAATGACATATGTGTCTACAATAGGCGATCATCCCATCACTGGTGATGATCTCGATAAGAAACCACTGCACGAGCCACCTTACAAAGGAACCTTCTAAAAGGTCCTGGGACCCCAATCACATAGCGTTGAAGACGACGAGGAATGTCATCTATGCTGGTCTCCGGAATGTCCCTTGTCAAGCGCTCTAGATGGCTCTCCAACTCGGCCATAGTCTCTGCTGATTCATCCTGTGGGGCTGGTGCCACTGCAGCTAGTTGTTTTCTCTCGTAAGGCCGGAGAGCGGCTGGTCACCGTGGGCCTACATCTGCATTTGAAACTTTTACTATCAATTTTGGGACGAGATAAAAACAAAAAAAATTAAATTAGGAAAATGTTGAAAATGATTTTACCTGAGTCATCCCATTTTTCTCTCCTGGTTTGGAAGAGCCATGTCTGAGGTTCACCACAAAAATCTACCCCAGCATAAGGAAAGTCCTGGATAGAAAAAACCTGGTTCTCCAACCATTGGAAATACTCAGGTTTGAATCGAACGACCTCTGTCCCCTCATCAGGATGACGGGCCATAACTGCAACCCATCGCATCAGCTTGGGATCTCGAGGAATCCCAGCTCCAACAGTGAGGTGCTGCGGGATCAACATCGGAACCCTCTCCAGACCAAAGCTCACAGCTATAGCACCATATCCAAAGGTCTTCAGTTGTCCGTTTTTGGCCCTGATCAATTGGCCTTTTACATTAGCCAACACAACATCGCACTAGTTGAAAATGGTGCCTCGAAAGTAGTCAACTGCCATCCGCATCTGGGATCCAGTGGCTATATGTAGTGCTGTGCTACCGCAGAGTCTGGTAACTGTAAACGCAATCAACATGAGTTCAGGACGGGATATGGTCTTGATATCTATCCCTTTGTCTCGGTTCTGGACATTGCAGTACTCTAGCCGGAGGCTATC
>APFE031549014.1:0-10778 GCA_000404065.3 Pinus taeda
GGTCCATGGTATTGGATGCTTCAGCATGTATAAATATGTATTGTAACATTGAAAGGAATATAAATGAAAAATCAAGCTAGTAGTCCCGGTTTTGGGATCCAGTGGGAAATCTCTGTGTATATGTGTTTTATGTGTTATGCTCTCGCATTTTTATTTTTTCTTGTGATTTAGAATTCTTATGCAGGTAATTTCTGTACGGGGTTAAAAACTACACTAGTTTCTAGTTCTATGCTACCTTCGTTTCTGGAGATTCTCCCACTTTGCGTAGCCCCAAACATCAATTTATTCGCATAACCCGCTTTTCACATAGTAGAATTTTAATCCAAGTGTTCAAAGACTTAACATACTTACCTCGTGATCCTTTGAAGAAGCGTTGTTCTGTCTCTCTATAGCTGACTGAAGTATCTACCATGAACTCAGTCATGAATCCTCCTATAATTTGATCAAGCCAGTGATCAACGCGCACTATCTTATCCTTCGATGCTTCCAATCTGAGCACCAACTCTGGAGTCCACACAATAGGTCTGTCGAGCTTGCACCTTCCTTAGCTATCTATTTGCTTCACAATCCACTCGTATAGGGAAGGACACGAAGAAAATTTCGCAGATCTCTACGTATAAGTAGCAATCTAACCACTTTTCTTTTGATAGTCATAGATTCCTATTCTCCTGCACTACGAACTTGTGAATCTTCCTGTCCAACCAATCTTCAATTTCTTTCTTAGTTGGATTCCAGTGATAAGACATCAGACATCTCTATGCAGATCCTTGTCCCAACAACAGAACCATTTGTTGGCTTGTTGCGGAATGACCCAGGTTTGGAGTTAATAAGCCAAAAAAATCCCTGTATTATTGGCCCTTTCAGCAACAGTCCACAGAGCATGGACTGAGGTCTCAACCGAAGTAGTATGGGGGGGTGATGGAACCAAGTTTCCACACCCTTGAGATGTCTGAGATGTTTGATTGGGTCCAACCATTAGTCCCTTCACGTAGGTTACTTCACGCGCTTCCCTATCCCTTGTGCCCTGATATACTTTCCTTCATGCAGCCCTAACTAGGGGCTGTGGAGCTTCCCCACTGTTGGAGCAGTGCTTTTCACTATTTCCCTAATTCACACTTGAGATCTTAGTTATCTTCCTACACTAGTTAGTTATCTTCGCGTAAATGGATGCCTTGCGTTATATTTATTTATACAGCACAATCATATGAGTTTGTGCAGCAAATAAACAATAAACTTGCAATTTATACCCAATAATACATGTAACAACAAAAGATACATAGAAATATGATAAAACTTCTCTTTATTAATACTTCCAATGGTTACAGACTCGACCTGCACTGTGAACTCAGCTGCAGGGGTCTGCGCACTCACCTGCGGACTACTAGGCCCCTGCACACACAGCTGGAGAGCCTTCTCCTACTCTACAAACCAAAGGCACAATTTACACTTTGACTCAACCTCTTACACTCATCATGCTTCTTTCTCTTTTCTTCTTATTTCTTTCTACACTTAGATTCTCACTCTATTTATACAATCCCATGGTCCAAGGACCATGGGTGGATCTTTCAAGTTGACATTACATTACAAAAACAATTGCGGACAACCCTGTGACTCTATTATGCCTTTGCATTATGTGCCCACAAATCGTGGAGTCTTTACAATGAACTTTGTCAAAATTTGGGCTTTAAGCCCCAAAACATGTCTTAGGGGGATTCTATGCCCAATAGGCTAGCTGGCCATCTCCGCACAATTTTCTAGAGCAGTGATTGTGGGTTGCTCTATGCACTTCTGGAGAGCAGTGCAGCTGGGTAGTTATGTGCAATTTCAGAGGACAATTCAGCTAGTCTGGGCGGCTCTGTGCATTTCTAGAGAGCAGTGTAGTTCGGCTAGTTCCATGCATTTCTAGAGGGAAGTGGAGCTGAACTGACCTGCTCTGCGCAATTCTAGAGAGAAGTGTCAATGGGATGATACTAGGCATTTCTGGAGAGTAGTGTTGGTTGTCGTGCTCTCCGCAATTTCCAAAGCAAGGTTAGTTGTCCTGCTCTACGAAATTTCTGAGTATAGGGCAGCTGCTTGGCTACTCTGAGTGATTCTTGACGAGAAGTGAAGATGTCCTCCAGGTTTGTGCATAGTTTCTTGACAGTTGGTTGACCAGATGTGAACCAAGGGTTGTGTGTGATTCTGGTTGACCAGCGAGAGAAGTGAGTTGAACACAAGTTGCTAACTGACACTGAAATCAAATAATCATAAGTACATAATCAGTGCATGATAGGTGCGATGATTTTGAGGAGAGAGACTCCAAAACGAAGTGAAGGAAAATTTTGGATGGTGGTTGTAGCCACTATAATAAACTCTTAGATCAGTTTGATGAAGAATTGTATAAAAGCTGCAAGGCAAGACCAAAAAAATAGTTAGTCATTGTTTATTTCAGTATGTTTGCAATATTTTTTTTAAGAAACTTATGTGGATTAATATAATGCTATGTTCCTCTTTTCCCGTGTGTGGTTGAGTAATCATTTTATCACTGAAGAACCTACACTCATGGGAGGTCCCTCTAGAGAGTTGTAAGGGTAGTTAGTTTCTATTTACATTGCAATTTCTCATAGATAGTTTGCATTCAATTCAAAATTTCATATAATTTTTCTCTGTGTCAATAAGAATAGTTACATTTTATTTCTTTTCTAATCACCTTTTGTTTTAATTCCAGAGCGCTCATAAAAATAAAATACGAAACATAATTACTTCCAAAATGCATTTTGTTTCAGCAACCTAGCCTTTTAATTTAGTTAAATTTTGTGGATGATGAATAGATTACTTCAGAGCTCATTAGTGCACATTAGTAATCAATTGAAGATACATTTTCATTCGATTTACTTTCCTTCTACAAAAAAAAGCATTAGTATTTATTTCTACAATTTAGAGTTACAATTTTCTTTTCCACAATTTAGAGTTAAGTTTCCTTTTCTGCAAATATTGTTAATATTTCCTTTTGCAAAGTAGTGCTAAACTTTCAATTATGAAATTAGTATTAAGATCTCCTTTCTGCAACTTAGCATTAATATTTCCTTTTTGAAATTAGAGATAGACTTTCAATTTTGTAATTAGAATGAATTGAGATTTCAAGTTTCAGGTTAATTTTCAATTCAGTTTGGCATTTGGTTTTGATGTAGCTTTAATGGAAAGAACATGTGCATGAAAAATATTTAATCTCATTTAATATTTATTCATACTTATATCAATTAAATCTAAGGATATAATTCCTAGCATATATGGTGCACATACTCTTCATAAGTACACGAACCTTGGTTAACAATTAATGAAGTAATTTAAGGTCAATTAAATTAACCAAAATGTTGTCGTCATTGTCGGGGAATTGTATATAGGATTCCATTCTTGGTTTGCATATCATTTTAGGTAAATTCAACTTTGATGCATAATTAAAGCATGGTAAAATTCATTTATGCATAGAGAAATGGATTCTAAGGGTATATTTGTAATTAGAGGTAGAATTTCAATTCCAACTTCACCACTCACTCCCACTAGACCTCGTAGTGCCACACCATCCACCGACACTCGCATCCCATAATTTGCAGGTAGACATAAAATCCCTGAGGTGCATAGATCCTAAATCCAACCAAGAGAGTCGCAAAATTCTCGTATTGAATCCGTAGTTGAAGAACCTACATCCCCATGAGAAGGAGTAATCTTTTTATCTTCGACAGGAGAACAACTTCTAGGACAATAATTAGAGGTTCCTAGTGAAGAAGAAGAGGAAACTTATTTTAATATACCTTTAGTAGAGGAACCAGAAGAAGAGCTAGATAATCCTATTATAGAACCTTATATTAGCTCTGGGGAATCTACAATGGCAAGGGAAGGAGAAGAATAATTACATAATGTAAATGGTGAGCATAGGATTGTAGGTGGAAGAGGTAGAGGAGGAAATGGAGGAGGAGGTGGAGGATGAGATGGTAGAGGTGGTAGAGGAGAACACAATTGTTATGATTTTTTTTATTTTTTTTATGAAGATACCACAACCACAATGAAAATAATTTCATGCTCTACCCTCCCTAATTTCCATGGTTGAAGAAATGAGGATCCAAAAACATTTATTTTTGAGTTTGAAGTTTTATGTAGATCTTATGACTACTTACTTAATCCTCAAAAATTGAAATTATTTCCACCTACTCTGAAAGATGAAGCACTTAAATGGTTCATGGGAATAAGAACACATGCTATTAGAACATTGGAAGAAATAAAAAGTGTGTTCTTAGAAAAATATAAGCATTATTGCATGCCCCATAACCTTAAGGATGAATTCTTTCAAATGATACAAAAATAGGATGAAATTGTTGAAGACCTAGTAGAAACATTTGGCTATAATTTTAAAAGGGCTAGGATGCATGAATTAGATGATGAAACATTAAAAGCTCTTTTGCTAAAATCCATAAGAGATGAGTGGATTGACCTTCTCAACTTAATGGGAAAAGGAGATGTTCTTCAACTTTCATTCGGTGAAATTTGTGATTTGTGTAAACATATTTCAAGTGGAAAGGCTAGAACTAGTAAAAATCCAAGAAACCCTATTATGTCCGGAATTAGTAAATCTGCACCTAGAACAGTAAGTAGTTATGAAATAGGAAATTTGCTTGATAATTTTAAACCAGATATCCTTGGGAGTCTTACTGAGTAACTAGGTACTCTTAAGTGACAAAATAAGAAAAATGTTGAGAATGTTGCATTATCTATTTTATGTCCTAGATGTAGGAAAACACATGCCTTGAGATAATATCCCCTTGATAGTATAGAAATTTTTGTCATATGTGCTGAAAATCATAATACAAAGGAATTCCCAAAACTACTTAAACCGGTACTACTGAAAAAATAAATAAATAAATTGCAGAAGCATAAATAGTCAAAAATGCCATAGCGGAAATAATAATACATACACAGAAAATGTGTGCAATTGCTGATCCAAAGAACCATACAATATAATTTAACTAATTTTCTAACATAATATCCAAAATCTCTACACTACGGTTTTAATATAAAGTTATAAATTGAACAAGACATACAAATAAATATATGGTATGAAATACATGGTTCAGCATATTACCAATTAAATACAAGCATTTAAACACAAAGCCATCAATATACATGTAATTAACAATACTAATGACATATGAATAAAAATTGACAATAGTATATTCATAAGCTCGGACCCTAGCTACGAATTACAATTTTATATATATCACATAAGTAAATCCATGGAATTCAGATACAACAATTTCCTCAAATTAGGGTTTATAACTGAAATGTATAATGTACATAAAAATCACAAAGCAATACATCATGGGGTAGGGTACTTATTTGTATTAAAAAGCCGATTGGCTACAGCGTCTCCACGTTCCACCCAAACATAGACACGGTGGTTAATAAGCTAAACCACTAGGTCACCCTCGTGTAAGGATGACAACTCCAAAGGCAATGGTAACTGACAAATATCCATAACTCCATGACCAAGGTGCCAACCCAATAGTCACGGTGCTCCAGAGGTCCAAACACCCTCGATGCTAATTTCCAAGGTGTCAACCCAACAATCATGTTGCTCTAGGGCTCCAAGCATCCTCACGCCCATGAACCATCAACATTGTGGGTTCATGATATAAAACTGGATGAATCCATAAGGCACAATTAACTTAATAACTGTAGCCCGACCAGTCGAGAGTCCAATCCTAAGAGCCACTGGCCATTAGTCAGTCTTAGAGTCCTTTCCCCCGAACTCAATGACCAATTTCCCTCCCCCCGCCACTAAATATGCAATCTACACTTCTTTATATATGCATGGCTTCACTTGCCACGTGGCACCCTCTAGAACCCTCATGGGTGAACTTTTCCCTAAAAATATCCAATCGTTGCCCTTTTCCTTGAAGTTGCATCCCCCATACTCTTTTCATGGAGTGGGCTCTGCAACTAGCCTTATTTTATTATTTTTATAATATTTTATTACATTAATTATATTTCATGCTCTAAGGCCTCACGACCTTTATAGGCTTCTAAGTATCTGGGCATGCTTGCTCCACACTATATTTAACTTCACTACATGGACACTTCGACCTCATAATATCAGTTTGACTCACCAACCTAAATAAATAATAATAACTTGAATTATGAATGACGGGGGTATTACATTCATTCCCCCCTTATTTTATGCATTGTCCTCAATGCATGATATATATACGCAATATGTTTTTTCTAATTAAAAATGACTTGAGCTCTTACTTTTTAGCTACAAGTCCATGTACTCGTACTTGGTTTCATCCTCGAGTATCCTTCAAACACCCGGTGCCAACCACACACCAGTAAGACTTGGAGGTCTATGCCCCATGATGTAGAGTGTGCACTTCCAGTACCACCAACATTACACCTAGAGGGCATCAAAAATAAAATTAATACCAGAAACAATTAACCTTGATTTATATACACATGGTTTGAATCTCAAAAGAACAACATCACTCATATGCAAGTACACATTTAACTAGATGCACAACATAGTTTATTGTTTCCTGTAAGGTGTCAATGATGAAAATTCATGCCACACCCATTGTTATGCGTCAACCAAAAATAATTGTTCATGTATGCAATTAATAATGAACCTTCTAGACTGACATAATTGTTGTAGCGCTTTTCCTATCACTTGATTGCAAAAATATCTGGAATAAGTTAAAACCATTTCGAGCTTCTCTTTCCTCTATTGCTCAAAATTTCTATTTAAGTTGAAGAATTTTCCCCTCCAAAACCCTACTAAGATGGATATTTTCTTCATGGCAGTTGTTGATGCTTGAACTTCCAATCAAAATTTAATCAAGTCTACTGACAAAGCTATTCCAAAAAATTTTATGTCTTGTGGTATATCCCTGCCACAACTTGTCACTTTATTTATTTTTACATCTAGCATGGTCTACTGACCTATAGAGGCTTGTCAGAAGGCCTTTCACCACTTGCATAGAAAACTTGTCAATTCTTATCAGTGATATGTACCAGTTTTGTAGCCATCGTGCTACTTTTCCAATACTTAAAATGTGTCCATGCACATTTATATTATTGCATCATAGACCACCCAACAACATTTTGACTAACATATTTACCAGAACCAATCTTGAGTTGTGTGATAGTAACAATAATTTCCTATGTATAAAATCAATAATTGAGTGACAAATATTCTATTCTTACAAATTTCAAATCACAAACCATATATCTCGATGTGCAAGAATGAATTATGTAAAGACTCGATACTTATCTTGAATGAGTTGGTGGAACGTTGACTCCACAACTAATCAAGTGATTAACCAGAGCCACCTAGGCTCTTAACCAGGGTGCATCAAACGATTAGCTGAATAATCCCACTTCAATCAGTTTTAGAGCTGAACCTTAGAGCTCACTGACTAATCAACTACTGAACGCGAACTGCCTTGGGATACCCCAAGGTCTTAGTTCATTAGCATATACCCAAAGTATTCAACAAATAAACCAACATCTTATATGATCTAAAAATGGGATCTTAAATCAATATTAAGGTATTACAGACTCATGTGCAGGGATGCCTATATTATTTAGTGCAACGGATCGAAACGATTGCGAATAATATAGACAATGAATAGTTATAAAACATAATAAACACACACATCAACACAGCAAAATAATCAAGGAGTTCACCAGACTTCCTGGCTATGTCTCCTAGTCCAGCTTTCAGTGTCAACCTCTATATTATGGCTTTAAGAACATAGTTTACAGGTGTGAGCTCAATCAGAGCCATAACACAACAACAGTGATATTACACAGGGATTTCACTCAAAAACCTCAATTCTAAAGAGTGCACAGACTCTCTTAGTACCTCTGATCGACCATTCATAGCTGTGTATTTTCTCTGAATCTCTATCTTTGTCATTGTCTCTGCCCTCTTAGTGCTACCATTGGATGGTTCTTAAACCTCCCAGCTCTATCTGTTCACCTTCCTTTTCGGGCTCTCTGCCTCCCGGCCTTTGTCCCTTCATCTCCCTTTTCGGCATTGGACACATTATGTTAAAACAAAACGCTTAAGGCATAAAGAACTCCTTTTAGAAATGAAAGGATCGGCAGGTGTGGTGAAACCGACCGTTTGGTCTTCCTCCACACAAATCCCCGATATAATGCATATTTGGTCTATATACAATATTATCAGAATACAAAGAAATACATAGAAATCCCGAAAATAAAACTGATTATCGGAACTCAAAATTTATGAAACTATGTATATAATCCTTTCGGGTCTACTTTATCGCATGTCGCATGTCATAGAGTGCCATTTCTTTGTATCACTGCGATGCGCTACTGCGATGTGATATTGTGATGCGATATTGCTATCGGTGATCGTATATCATAAGTCCTCAAGCCCTCGGTAAGTCCTCCCTTCAGCGATATTGCAATGCGATATTGCGATGCAATCTCCACCGTTGCTCTGCGATCTTCAATCCGACGGATGACATTTCAGATGGCCCACTTGCACGGAGATTACCCACCCGAAAAAGCGATTTTCTCTCTCCTGCAGCGTGCTATGTGTTGCCCAGTGTATGGAATCGGGCGAAGCCTCTCCAATACTACTTACCACCTGAAGCCCACCCGAAATATCGCTTACCACTGAACTCAAACCCTTTGTTGTTTTATTTCATAACTCCTTCACGTCTGCCTATGTTAAGTCCTTCCTTTGGTTCCATGCGATGTGATATTGGTAGTTGATCTGGACCGTTGATCTGCGCGCTCGATCAATGGTTCACGTTGTTTAGCTTCTATCACTATCGCATTTCTCTTAAGGCTAAGGCCCGTTAACATTGCTTGTTTTCTCCCGATGCGATATCAATCTTGTCCGTTGATCCCGTAGATCCAATGGCTCTGGGGCATTAAGGCTATGCTTCATTGCTTTCACTTTAACTTGGGTTTTCCACCATTCTTTCACTGTTTCTCCACCATACTCTATTTTATAACTCCGTTGAGTCTTTCCTTTGTTAACATATTTGAAGACTTTGACTTAGAGGTTTTATTCAAGATCTATTTTGGATGACGCCTTCCCATTGAAACGGTTTTGGACCACCAAAAGTTGGCTTTAGGCATTGATCAAGTGAGGATACGGCTCCCTCACTTGTTTAACTTCTATCCATCATGCTTTGCTTGGATTTGAATGTTTGATCCTTACTCTCAGGTACTCAACATCCCCTCGACGCATAGTTCTCACCTTCCTGTCCAGAACTGTGTCTTCATGTAACGCATTGAGTTATTCAGGCAACAAATCCTCAATAGAAGGCAACTGACTTTGCTCTTCAGGATCTTCAATCATTGAGGGTTCATACAATCTCAAGTTTTCTGCATTAGCAACTGAATAGATCTGGATATAAGCTGGCAAATCAAGGCGAAAAGCATTTTCCCCAATTTTATCATGTATCTTGAAAGGTCCATACCTTATTGGTTTTAGCATCTTACCTTCACCTTGCATTCTGTCTTTGCTGATGTACAACCAGACTTGATCACCAACTTGAAAACTGTTCTCAACCCGATGCTTGTCATGTCTTGCCTTGTACTTGGCTTGACTTCTCTCCAGTTGTTCCTGTACTTCTTGGTGAATTTCTTAGATTTGTTCAATGAACTTGGTTGCTTTTTCCACATCAATGTGTCCATCAACTGCTATGTCTTTACCAAAGACAAATCCAAGGGAGACTTTGGTATAAAACCAAAACAAGTCTCAAAAGGAGATCTCTGAGTAGAAGAGTGCTTGGCATGGTTGTAAGCATGCTGCACATAACACAAATACTCATCCCAAAGCTTGGGATGCTTGCTGCAATAGCCTCTGTGCAACTGGATCACTATCCTGTTGACCACCTCTATCTAACCATCTGTTTGTGGATGAAATGTCGTGCTCTTCTTCAACTTGGTGTCCATCAACTCCCATAAACTTCACCAAAAATTCCCAATAAATCGATAATCTTGATTAGATATAATAGAAGTGGGTAGAAAAAAATGAACCCATACATTCTGAAAGAACAACTTTGTTGTTTGTTCAGCTGTAACTTGCTTGTTACATGGTATCAAAATACACATTTTACTAAACCTATCCACAACAACATACAAATAATCATGACATTTCCTAGATTTTGGCAATCGCCCAACAAAATCCATGGAAACACTTTCCCAAGGACGAGAAGGAATTGGAAGTCGAGTGTACAAGCCTAATTTTCTATTACTAGGCTTGCTTACAGTAGCACACATAGGACACCCTTTGATATATCTAGAAATTGTCTCATGCATTCTTGGCCAATAACAGAACCTTTGCAATTGTGTAACTATTTTAGTTACACCAAAATGACCTGATATGAGAGAAGTATGTGCTTCTCGAGTTATGTTAACTCTTTCAATTTGTGGAATGCATAACTTTTGCAAATGATATAAGAGTTGGTCCTTTACATAATAATCCAATTCTTCTACTTGCTTTCCATGACTTGAAGTTGCATATACATCTTTAAAATCTACATCTTGAGCATATTGTTCAATGTAACTTTCATGCATTACTGACTTATGCTTAAGTATAGTAGATGCATTTATGATTGGTCTTGATAACATATCTTCAACTTTATTATGTATGCCCTTCTTATATCTGATGACAAGATGAAATTGCTATAGAAAACCCATCCACCTATAATGTCTTGATTGCTGCAATTTAGTTTGTGAGTGCAAATATTGAAGTGGTTGAT
>APFE031549014.1:27792-51831 GCA_000404065.3 Pinus taeda
CGCTTACACCTTTTCTGTTTGACAGTCTGAAAAGGATAAAAAGCTGACTACTCTGGAAATCTAAGCAAGAGGGTGTACCAAACGAACCGTAAAACTGCTTATACACCTTAGCGATCAGAAGATCACCAAGGACTTTCCGTATTGCAGTCAATCTTTCCGAATGCTGTGTTCAGTGCATTACGGTTCGTAGGGCAGAAGACTCGGCTTCCTAAGGATAAAAGGTTGTAACCCTATAGGGGTCTCCCAAAATATACGCGACGGTACGTGGGAGCACAGTCCGTACTGGTACCTATCGCTTCACCGTGGAGGAATCACCCAACCACTCGACGATAATCTACCAGGCTTAACAACGCCGGAACACGTCTCTAGCCTAGACCTCTAAAGTATAAGTGTTAGGTTCCAATGCGTTGTTAGGTTCATTGAAAAATTTTTAACATTGATCTTTTAATTAAGTTTCGGTTTGCTGGCCTTAACGAATGTAATCTCTCGAAAAAGAAACTAAATGCAACTACATGAAAAATTGAATTCGTTTTGCTTGTATGAAAACTAGCTATAGGAGAGTGAAGAGGTTCATGTAAACAAAACGATGTCCAAATAATTCTGATGCAGCTAATCGATAAGAAAGGAAAAACTCTTTTTTTTTTTTTTGAAACAAAAAGAATTACCACAACATGACTAAATGATAAACAAAAATAAACTTTTTCTTTTCTCTTTTCTTTTTAAATGTTAATAAAAGAAAATGACGATGCACGTAAAACTTTCAAGAGACGTTCATTGCCGGAAAATTACTTTTAAGGAAACTAATAGCCAGTTTTTCGAAACAAAACAACCACCTAACAAGGCAAAAGAAAAACGAGAGTTTCATGCAACCATGTAAACTGACCAAAAGATCCACAGGAGGCATACACAAGGTAAAAATCAGATCCAAGCAACAGAGGTTGACCAACAGGCTCCTAAACAGATCTTACCAGTGTGGCGCGACTGTGGGCCTGCAAATCGCGCTAACAATAGTATAGCGCGAGATGTATGAAAGCAGATCGCGCCCAGTAGCGCGACTGTCAAAAGAAAAAGTGCGCTGGCAGGGAATTGACAGGCAAAAATACAGAGGCGCGGCTGAGAGCCTGAAACCCACGCTAACCAGAGTATAGCGCGAGATGTATGAAAGCAGATCGCGCCCAGTAGCGCGACTGTCAAAAGAAAAAGTGCGCTGGCAGGGAATTGACAGGCAAAAATACAGAGGCGCGGCTGAGAGCCTGAAACCCACGCTAACCAGAATGTAGCGCGAGAGGTATGAAACAGATCGCGCCCAGTAGCGCGACTGTCCAGACGAAAAGGGCGCTGGCACGAGCTTGCTTAGAAAAAAAAAGAAAAAGAACTAAACGAGGCCAGTGAATGAAAAAAATAGTAAGGATTGCAGGCAAAGACAATGTTCAGATCAGACAATGACAGTAAAAAGACATGCAAAGCAAGACTTACACCATCTAGTTTGTAAATCACCCGGAGATAGACTGAAGGGGCTTTGATCTACTTCACTTCCGCATGGCGGAAGTGTTTCGAAGGCTGCCTGGCCGCTCTTCAGGCTCCGTCCTTGATTTACAAAATCAGACAGTATAGCTTAAACAATCAACAGACAAACTCCCCAGTGGAGTCGCCAAATTTGTTGCGGAGGTAAATCCCCTCTGCGGACAGAGGTGGATCCCACTAGCCCCGAAGGGGTCTAGCAACAATCAATCACGCTGCATGCAAGTTTCTAGCTATATAATTTAAAAGTCGATCTAGGAGACCAACCTGGGATCCAACGCTTGTTTGTTGTGGGGGAAAGTGTCGCTCCTATCCTCTATCTCCGGCTGGTCGCTATTCGCACATAGATACCTGCACAAGTGAAGAATAAACCACAACAAGCATAAAATCCAAAACATACAGCTATGTACCAGTCAAGCAAGATACAATTCACATATCACCGATGTAACACATAAATGAAACCATAATGACAGTCGCTTTGCATTAAAAGTAATGAAAGAAGAGATTACAACCACTTAAGGCTTGACACTGTGAAACTCTTCTAGCTGGGTGGGCAGTCAGTCCGACACGTCTCGCAAGATCACTTCCTCTCTCAACAATCCGGCAGCATAACCTTACTTTTCAACTTTCAGCTCAAAAAACTATCTCTCTCACACTAGCTTGCTTGCTCTTTTGCTTTAGCCTCCAAAACTCTGAACTAGCCCATTCATTATGGGGGGACGGGCTTTTATAGGTAAAGGGAGAAGAGATATTCATCGTACGTAGACACGTTCTGAGTTTTGGTAATGTCTCATAATAGCCGTTGCCTTGGATAGAAAAGCCGAAACCCGGATGCTTTTGTGGGCTTTTTCCTTCAGGGAACTGAGCGAGTCACAAGGGAAAAAGCATTCTAGCATGCGCTGGCCAAAAATCATGCCCAAATTGTGTGGCGCGGGCCGTGCTCTGGGACAGAGCGCTTATGGGCGCGCCCTCTTTGTAAGGACTGGGCCATTGGCGCGGGGTAATATACTGTGTGCCCGCGCTAATGGGAAAAAGGCATTTTCCAAGGCTAATCTTCAGAAGGTGTCTTCAGGGTTATTGAACTTCATACTCAGGAGGCTTCAATGCAAGTGTTTTCAAGTTAAGTCACTGGCCACAGGTCCATAAATGTGTCCTCCAATGTGTGACAGTGGGGGCGCGACAAGGACGGTGACTGACGGTGACAAATTACTGCGTAACAGGTGTGTACCTTATGACACAAATAGCTTTATAAGTGACAGAAAAGTAAGAAATAGGCTATCAGTTTATGTACATCATAGGATCCCTAAAATTGAATAGTTTGCTAATCAGGATGACTGGGTAGAGGGTACACTAACAGAAGAAATTAGTGAGCAAGAAAAGATGGAAAAGGCCATGAAGGATCTTGAAAAACCTCTTGACCTGGACTCTTTTGGACAGGTATCTTTCAAGCTGCCACAGCAAATAGGAGTTGCTATATCCTTTGTTGGAACTTCTCAGCAACCTGCACAAACAACCAGTATAGCAGCCATAGGGACTTCAAAGGGAAAAGAGATAGATACCTCAGAGCATCCTATAATGATAGACCAGCCAGCAACATCAAAAGAACAGAGTCAAGGGCAAGTTTCTCAAGACCAAGCTAAAGCAACAGAGTTTCCTGCATTACAGACTCCTATAAATGAGGAAAAAGGAAAAAAGAGAGACAGGGAGGAAGCCACACCTATCAGTGGGCCAATAGAACAACCAGGTGCAAAAAGGCAAAGGTTAAATCCTCTGTCTGAAGAGGAAATTATTAAGGAAACAACTGACAGCTTGAGAGGTGAAGGGGTGGCTGGACAACAAACTTCCCCAGTGGTGAACACATCAACTAGCTCACACAGGCAGGAGCTAGAAAGGCAGCATGGTGTGGAAGTTTCATCCACTAGGCCACAAAGCAAACAGGGCTCCGACATCAAAAGAACATTCACGAAGATAAAGGCCAGAAATGACCCACTGAGGCTTCAAATTTACAACCAGTTTCTTAGGATGGCCCCTACAAACCAGCAAAGACTAATGTCAGCCTATGGCATTAAAGAGGGCAAAATGATCATGAGTTATTTTAAGCCCAAGGTGCCACAACCACAATCGACAGCTGACTACATCAGGACAAATCTAGAGGTCCTAGCCAAGGATATTCATCCCATGGACCAGATTGAGCTGCATAAACAAACTAGACAAATGGTGTACTCCACACTAGTTGATAAAGCTATGTTAGCTCATAAATTGCAAAACTCCTTGGAGAACACCTCTGCTCAACTAGATTTGGAGAAAGCCTATTCTCTTGCTAAGGACAATAGAATAAAATCTTTGGAGGAGATTATTATTGATCTGGGGCATGATCCAAAAGATGCAAAGGACATAAAGGCACTGATGAAGAATAAAGAGGAAGATATTGCTACCTTAAGGAAGCAGCTTAAATTGCCCTCTACCATGCATCCACAGACAGCGGAAGTTGTACAGCAGAAATCCAAGGAGGAGATGGTGGAATTGCTCATGAAGCTCAATGAAAGGCTAACTAATACAGAGCAGGAATTGGAGATAGTGCTAAAGGAAAAGCAGGGAGAGTCGACCCCCCAGCCTCCTGAAGTGATCCCTGCAGTCACTACTGCCCCTTCCACACTTGTAACAGCATTGCCTCCTACTGTTCCACCATCTACAACAGAGGTCATTGCAGGTGCATCAACAGGTATAACAGCAACAACACTAGGCAGCACTACAGACATGAACATAGAACAACTGATGAAGGCCGTGGAAGAATTAAAGCTACAGGTATCAGAACTGAAGCTGGTAAAAGAATAATTGGAAAAATTAGAAAAAAGTTATGACAAATCCAAGATGACTGTAGCAGAGAAAAAAGGGAGGTTAAAGCATTAGAGAACAAAGTAAAAGCATTGGAAAAGGACCTCTCTATGGACAAACCTCTGGCAGAAATCAAAGGCATTTTATGGGCCAACATAAATCAGTCTCTTGGTAATATGTGGAGATCTATCCAGGTCATTCATGAGCAGATTGACTTAATAGGAGCAGCCCAAGTGGAGATTCAAAAGACAAGAGCTTTATTGGGACAGATGCCTGAACAAGCCAATAGGATAATACATTTTTTGAACAGCAAGACCAGTGAAGAACTGCAAGCACTGGAAATCTCAGACAGAATAGCTACCATACTAGAAATCAAGAGAGTTCTAACCAAAAGAACTCTGATGCAAAATTTGGAAAGGAGATGCTAGGGCATGCAGATGGAGATAAATTCTTTTACAAAGAGGTTCACAGCTTTGCAGGAAAAGGGTCTGCCTAGCCTATTAACAAATGATTACAGACTGATGAAACAGGCAGATTATGCACACAAGTTGAATAAATATGCTGCTGATCAAATTACTTCATTAACAAGTGCTTTAGAAGCAAAAGGACTCCCATCTGGCCAATGCCTCTATGACAACTTGGAAAATTTATTTTATATTGAGCATGAAGTGAAACATCTATTCACCATCCAGCCCAACTTCTTCAGGTACATAGAGACTGACAAAACTTTGAGAAAGCTTCAGAGACATAAGTTACCAGAAGAACAGTGGTGGCAAAGTATGTTGGAAATTTTATGAACTCATTTTGGTATTTTTAATATCTTTGGTAAATGAAAGTTTTGCACCATTTGCCATAAGGTGGTAAACAGAAATGAACAAGAGTCGTATGGGTCAAAGCGCATCACATCAGAATTGAAGACACCCGAGAAAGCTGGAGCAACTAGAACAGAATATTAGTGGAAGACAAGTGTAAACCGACTCTCAAGAGCCCACCTCCAGCACACCTGACAGGACAAAGCAGCCAGCACAACATTACTTGATCTTTTCCCTGTTCTCGAGACTATCTGTCTCTATCCTTTGTAAAAAGTGATGAATCATCACTAGATATTATTTCCAAGGGATATTTTGTAGATATTTTGTATGACATTTTGTATAAATACCCCCCCATTCGAAGTATTTGGGGTTGGTGAGGCATTCTCAGACTTTGTTGTAATACTGAAATTTTGGAATACAAAGCTGTTGGAATCAATTGTTGCTGAACTTACTGGATCTGGAATTGAAGCAGTGGAATTCTCACAGAATTCTTGAATCAAGCAGTGGACCAATAAGTCTCCTTTATCTTTTGTTTTGTAGTTTTCTAGTTTTTATATCACCTGTGTTTCACAATCTAAATGATAAGGATAAAGATTAATTCAGAATCTTCTTGACTGCACGTTGTGTTTCATTCACTATCATTCTGTATGTTTTCTTTTGGATTAGAATAAACAGTGTAACTCTTAATTGCTCATGTTTCCTAATTCTACCATATTGTTATTTGCTAGGGAATTCTTAACTGCTCCTTAGTAATGATCATCCGTTTTCCCTCTTAAATATGCTGAAGGATTCTTAACTGCCCTTCAGCAATTTTAAGCCAATTCCATTCAATATAAACCTTGGATTTGTCTCCTGTCTGATTACCTTGCTCTGTGAAGCCATCCTCTGCTAAGAAACCAAATCCAGGAAGCCATCCTCATTGACTCCATTAGCCCAATGGACTAAACTTCTCGGACTTACACCTCTGTTCTATTGAATTTCACCATCCAAAAATCAAACAAAACCCCTGAACCTCATAACTAGCCTAACACCTTTCAAAGCAAAGCTAAATCATAAAGAGAGAACCCTCTCTGGATACGAATTGGCTACATTCTGTATCTAAAAGATTGGTCTGTGGTTACCTTGGCCGTATTCCCTTTCTTACAACTTTTGGGAACAACCTGAGTGATAACATCATTAGCGACTCCACTGGGGATCTGAATAATTTGTTTGTTACTACTGTTTATTTATAATCTACAGACAGAGCCTGAAGTTAGCCAGGTAGCCTTTGAAATGCTTTTGCTTTGCAATGGCAAAAGTAAATGAATGCTACTTCAGTCTATCTCTGGTCTAACTTATAGATTGGACAGTTGGTTCCAAAAACCTAATCAGTTTCTCATTTATAAGTCTTTAAGAAAGTTCACAATTTTCATATATGAAGTGTCTTAAACAAGCTGTTAAAGTTGTAGTGTCAAACCCACTTACAGAAAAACCAATTAAACACCTAGAAGTCTGGCTTCATAAAGGATTTGTTACACCAGATCACACCCTGATCCAAACCCACCACCTGTGTTTGAAAATCCTAATCTAATTCCTAAAATTCTCAAAAGCCAACAGAGCCAAGAAAATTTTGCTATCTCTCAGCCTTTATCCAGATCAAAATCCTGCCCTGAGAGGTCAATCCACCTTGAGGATGAACCTTTTGCTAACTATCTTGAAAACTCTTCATATGAGACCTTTTCCGAATCTGGATTAATCCACACAGTTCCAGATCCAAGATTCATTGAGGATTCAAATATTGACACACATTTGCAGAACCCCATTCAACCTGAGCTTACATTTGCTAAAACACCAAATCTTCCTGTAATTACTACCCCTTCTCCAAGTTCACCATCAGCACTTCACACTTCCCAACCTCAATCCACCCCTTCCACTCTTCCATCCACTGTCCATATTCATGTTGTTGTCCCTACTGCACCGGTTGTCACATATATCCATGTTTCCATGGCAAACATGTATGCTCCTCTGCATTTGCCTGCCAATTTAGGGGCTATGCCTCAAGACTATCAAAGTAAAATCACTCCTTTTGATGGTACAGGCACATATACAGCTCCACAACATACTAAAAAAATGACAGATTATTTTGAAATATATGAAGTTGATGATGATGATGTTAGAATGAGAATTTTTGTTCAAAGTTTGACTGGAGATGTTAAAACTTGGTTTAGAGGCCTCCCTGCAAACAGTATCAATGACTCACCAACTCTTTTTCATACCTTCTTGAACAGATGGGAAGAGAAGAAAGATCCTCTCCACATTTTATCAGAATATGAAGGTTTGAAAAGAGGACCTCAAGAAACTGTACAAGATTACTGTACCAGATTCAATAATGTCTATAATGCTATTCCCCAAAATCTCAGACCTCCTCCAGATTTGGCCCTGATCAAATTCCCTAATGCATTCGATTCTGATATGGCATACCAACTTAGGGAAAGATCCCCTCGGGACCTAGAAGAGATGCAAAGTATAACTGTCAGTGTAGAGGCCAACCTGATTTCTAAGCGAGCCCGGGCTAGAGCTGAAAGAAGGATACCTTTTAAGGAAGAACCCTCTGCCTTTGAATAGAAATTAGATGCTATTATTAAGGGAATGGATAGACTTGGAAATAGAGTAGAAACAATTGAGAGGAAATCCTCTTGGGATGGCCATCCAAGCAACACTACAAGAAATCAAAACTTCAGGAAGAACCAGAATCCTAACATTAGAAAATCTGGACCTGACCAAAATATTAGGCCCCCATTCCAAGAAAATTTTGTTCAAGCCTCAACCTCTAATGAACCACAAGAAGACACTCAAATTAACTTAATGGGCCTCAATAATGAACAACAGGTTTTCTTAACTCAAGAAGACCAAGAAGCTCACATTTTTGAAAAATTCCAAACTCAGTCAGGTGAGTCATTTGATTTTAGAGAAGGATATGATACAACTATCTATGAAGTCCACAAGCAATACAATTTGAGAAGTAGAATAGTAGATGTCCCTGAAGCTAGTAAATAGAAAGATACCAAGCAACCTAACAAAGCCAAAATCAATAAACCCCCTGTACAAACCTTTCCTGGAACAGAGCTAAACCCAAATAGTCCAATAGTAGAAGATGTATTAGATGATCAACGATCTAATAGACAACCTACTACTTCCGTTCCTCTTAAACGAAATGTAGAAGAACCCCCGGAAATTGATTTGGAAGCAACTTCAACCCATAATACTACTCCTAAAAAAAGACAAAAACACAGAAAATATAGCACAACTTGAGAATCCCAGTGACCGAAATGCAAAAATCCAAACTGAAAAACCTTTCAATTTTGAAACAGAAATAGGAAAACTAAAGATAGTTGTTCCATTGTTAGAGTTGGCCAAACATAATGTCTACAAAAATCAGATTAGCAAGTCACTCTCAATTCCTATGGACAAAGATTCAGTAAATGTTTTTGATGACCAGCCAGAATTGATTTTTGGCCCTGAAGTAAATGGAAAATCGATAGATGGAGGTGTCCCTCCTTTCTATGTAAGTCTGAACATACATGATAAAATACTTCATAATGCCATGTTTGATTCTGGTGCCTCTCACAACTTGATGCCTAAATCTGTAATGGAGAAGTTGGAACTAGATATTACCAGGCCATACAAAGACTTATTATCTTTTGATTTAATCCAGGTCAGATGTCTAGGATTGATCAAAGATTTATTCGTGTCACTAGTTCAATACCCTGCCAAAACCATTTTAATGGACATAGTGGTGGCCGATATTCCACCCAAATATGGCATGTTGTTGTCTAGATCATGGGGAGAAAAGCTACGATTGGTGATGCGATGTGGATCTCACTTGGCTTGGAGTGGGCCCCCTGCTCCATGTTAATGATGTGATGATCATCAAGGTCATGAACATTACCAAGGATCATTGCATTTGGACATGTCCTATGCCACTATTTCAGTATTTGGGAAACCTAAGAAATTATACCAAGAAACTTTAATGAAATATGTGGTGAGTAGTCAAGAGAAACCCCAGAATTTCCCTATCTACTCCATGCACTCTGACATGGACTCCTTCATTCTCTATAATGTTGAAATTGATCCTCCAACTAGTCACAAGGTTTTAGAATTTGACCACGAACAGATTTCAAATGGAAAAACTAGTGTTCACATTCAAGAAATTTCTAAGAACAATGATATACCAGGCAATCAAGAAAAACTAGCTGAAACTAAAGAAATATATCTTCCCACAAAGCAGATTACTGAGATTCCTGATACTGACTACGAACATGAAACCCTTTGGTACTTAAAATTTGATGGTTTAGTTAACAAACTAGGAGCAGGAGCTAGAATTTGGGTGCACAACCTAGAAAATGATCATGCTGAGGGGCATGCTTACAGGTTAAATTTCAAATGCACCAATAATATGGCTGAATATGAGGCCTTGCTGCTAGGACTGAAATTGGTCAAACGTTTAGGGGCAATCAGGATATCAGTTTTGGGAGACTCTGATTTAGTCATTCAACAGCTAAAAGGAAATTTCATCACAATTGATCCCAGACTGAGAGCTTACAGAGGAACAGCAATTGACATCCTCAACACATTTCTTGAAACACAGCTTGCCAAAATTTCAAGGAAACATAATTTGCATGTTCACATATTAACAACATTTGCCAGCACTTGTAAACTACTATTTGAACCTAACCATCAGTTCACAGCTGAGATTAGACACAGGCCATCCATACCTGACAACGTAAAAAACTGGCAAGTGTTTGATAATGATAGTTAGATCAACAATTTTTTAAATCTAGAGGAAGAGTTTTCTACTGCAAATATAGACATGGATACTATTAGCATGAATGCTCAAAAGGATAAAATAGAAACAGACATCTCAGCAGACAATGCAAATCAAATGCTTCATCCAACAAAATTTACCAATAAGGAAATGCAAGATCTAAAAGAAACAGATATTGGTGAGATCATTGAAGAAGAATCTGAAGTTATTGATTTAAAATATAATCATTTGCCTAAAGGATTGACTCCCTTAGAAGATTTCTTTGATTCTAATGACATCCCAAGGAAACCCAAAATGCAACCTCTAAAAGCAGATATTGAAGATTGTAATATAGGAACCGAGGAAAATCTGAAAATGATAAAATTATCCAAAACTTTGCCCCCTAATCAAAAGCTTAATATGTTGAACTGTTCAAAGAATTCCAGGATGTTTTTTCTTGGAGCTATGAAGATCTGAAATCCTATGACACCTCTATAATTCAACATACAATACCCCTCAAGGAAGATCAGAAACCATTCAAACAAAAACTCAGGAGAATTAACCCTGTACTACTGCCATTAAATGAAAAAGAAATCAAACGAATGTATGAGACAGGAATAATTACTCCTATCAGGTTTTCAGAGTGGGTGTCTAATTTAGTACCCACTAGGAAGAAAACAGGGGAAATCAGGTTGTGTGTCGATTTAAGAAATGTGAATAAGGTTTTCTTGAAAGACAATTACCCCTTTCCCAAGATGGACCACATTTTACAAAGGGTAGTCGGGTCCTCTAGGATTTCACTTTTAGATGGGTTCTCAGGTTTCAACTAGATTCTGGTCCATCCTGATGACCAAGAAAAAACTGCTTTTACAACACCATGGGGAACTTTTAAATACGTTAAGATGCCATTCGGACTTAAGAATGCTGGGGAAACCTTTCAACGAGCAATGGACATATATTTTGCGAAAGAAATTCACGATTTTCTAGTCATATATCTAGATGACCTTACTGTGTTTTCTAAATCAGATCAACAACATCTAGATCATTTGAGACAAGTGTTTCTAAAATGTAGAAAGTATGGTATTTCATTAAACCCTCAGAAATTGTTATTTGGTCTAGAAGAAGGTAAACTGTTAGGCCACATCATCTCCAAAGATGGCATCAGAATTGATCCTGATAGAATACAAGCCATTCTACAAGTACCTCACCCCAAAAATGTCAAGGAACTTCAAGCTTTCCTAGGTAAGATCAATTTTTTAAGAAGATTCATGCATAACTTGGCTGAGTTAATCAGATTGCTAAACAACATGTTAAAGAAGGATTCCAAGGTTAGATGGACAATAGAAGCTAAACAAGCATTTGAAGAAATTAAAATGGCTTTGACTAGAACACCAATCCTTTCAAGTCCAAAGTTTCATAGAGACTTCATGATATTTTCATTTGCATCAGAACATACCATTGCTGTTGTTTTAGTACAAAAATATGACCAAGGATGTGAAAAACCTATAGCATTTTTTAGTAAAGCACTTAGAGATGCACCACTAAAATACCCAATCATGGAAAAACAGGCTTATGCACTTGTGAAAGCTATTAAAGACTTCATAATTTATATATTATACTCCCATGTAATAGCTTATGTACCAAGTGCTGTTGTTAAGGACATCCTAACTCAGAAGGGAATTGAAGGCAGGCAAGGTAAGTGGATAGCTAATATTTTGGAATATGATAGTCAAATAAAACCCACAAAACTCATAAAAGGACAAGGATTAGCTAAACTCATGACAGAAACAAACTTTCAAGCCCTTGATATCAATGAACTGGATAATGAACAGGAGATGGTGACTCCACAGATAAATCAGGCCTTCTTAGAATCACCTTGGTATGTTGATATAATTCATGTATTATTAAACCTGCAAGCTCCTCCAGGGTTATCCAGAACAAAGAAAAGGTTTTTGAAAATGAAAGCTTCAAGGTTTTGTATTTTAGATAATGTTTTTTTTTGAAAAATCATGAAGGTATCCTATTGAATTGTTTAATAAAAGATGAAGCTGACAAAGTTCTCAAAGAATTTCATGCAGGGGACTGTGGTGGACATCTCTACTGGAAATCAACAGTAGATAAAATCCTAAGGGCTGGATTTTATTCGCCCACCCTATTTGCTGATGTGAAGAAATTTGTTACCACTTGCCATAAATGTCAAATTTTTGAAGGCAAGAGGAAACTTTTACCTCTACCCCTTAAACCAATTTCCACAGAAAAGCCTTTCCAACAGTGGGGTTTAGACTTCATTGGAGAGATCCATCCTCCCTCTTCTGGCCAGCATAAATGGATCCTCACTACCACTGATTACTTCACCAAGTGGATAGAAGCCATTCCTACCAGACAAGCCAATGATACAGTGATTATAGGATTCATAGAAACCGACATACTATCCCGATTTGGTTGTCCTAAAAAATTCATAACTAACAATGCTGCTGCTTTCAAATCCAAGAAAATGATAAATTTCTGCCACAAATACCATATCACTTTAGGCCATTCCACAAAATATTACCCTCAAGGTAATGGTTGAGCAGAGTCTTCCAATAAAAGTCTGATCAATATTATTAAGAAAATATTGGAAGAAAACAAGAAAAACTAGCACAAGAAACTTACAAATGCACTATGGGCAGACAGACTGACCATAAAGAGATCTATTGGGACTAGCCCTTATGAACTGGTTTATGGCATGGAGGTTGTCTTTCCTTCATCTTTAGGGCTCCCTGTGATGAAATTGCTGCAAGAAGCTCAGGAAGAACCCAATGACATCCAGAGAAGAATAAATCAGACCATCCATTTGCAGCAGACTAGAGAGGAGGTATATCAAATATCTCAAGTGTTATAAGAAAAACTCAGGAAGATATTTGACAAGAGGACAAAAGCAGATGATTTCTACATTGGAGACAATTTTAAAATGGGATTCCAGGAGAGAAGATAAGGGAAAACATCGGAAATTTGACTTCCTTTGGAAGGGACCTTTTGTTATCCAAGCATTACAAGGGAACAACACTTACTTTTTGAAGAACTTGGATGGCAATCAGACAGGAGAAGGACCAGTTAATGGTCGGATGCTGAAACACTACTTTGATCCACCTATTTGAAGTATTCTTGCCCTAACATGTATATACAATATCCCTAGTAATATTTTGGTTTAGATTGGATAGTAAATTGCTGAAGTTGAAGCCCGAAGAGAATGCCCCAAGCTTCACAAGTGTGACTGTTGTACATATAATAAAGAAACCAATAGAAAGAGATTTCAGAGCACAATCAAAAGCTGGGAAGGCCATCTGACCTGCTATTCTTGACTTTCTTCCAGGGAAAGCCATCCCCAAGTGGAGCCACTATTATGCTCCTATACCAATACGTGTCGTATTTCATGATTGGCACTTATGAGCTCTGTAATATGTTCACACCTTCTGGTTGGAAAGGTTTTCCATACTGTCAAAAAGCAAAAAATTTAAAAAATGTAAAGAGGGTATGCCCTAAAAGAAAAATCAAAGGGAAAAAAGAATGAAATGGTCAAAAAATGAAAGAAATGAACCCCAAAGAAATGGACCAGGAAAGTGTGCAAGTCCAAACTGCCACTACTATTCTATTTTTTCAATAACCTGATGGTGTGCAACTTGTTAACTTATGCCTCCATTGATGAATGGCCAAACAGCTTAATCTTGGCTGGTTCATGTTTGAATTTACTTGTTTTAGAGATAGAGAATGAGATCTGTCCAAACTGTTCAATCTTGGCAAATAAACAGATAGGTAGAGAAACAAAGGTGCTTAACTGTTAAATCCGAGCCCTTGGATGCTATAAGTGCAGATTTAGGTAGGATTGCCATGAAAAGAAAAGAAGATGATCAGGGTTTTCTAGTCTAAATGCACCCATACAAAAAGAAGAAAAAAATGTTAGGCAAAGTAAGCTAGGTAGGTAAATTGGTGTTGCAGAAGCATACTTTTGATTGGTTTTGTCCCTCAAAGATGTTTATCTTACTGTTATCACAAGCACCATGGCAGATATTTTGATGCAGCTCAAGCGAGGCATGACTAACTCCCCTTCACATTCTTCCCTGAATCACTTACTAATCTCCTTTAAAGGTATTGAGGTCTACTTAACATCTTTAGAAATCACTCAGTCCATTTTCATTAGATGCCCAAGCAAAACTCCATTTTCACTTAGGAAAAGAAGCCACATTTCTTGTGTAAAATTCCTTCTTTTTTTTTTTTTCTTTTGCCTAAGTTTTATAACATTATGCTTAGAGCACTTTCCTTTCAAAATCTCATATTAACCCTAAATTTACTATATAACTCCCTTGTAAATGTTACCCTTTCTGGTATTATCTATATAACAAAGACTCCCATATTTTAATATTCCCGCCCCAGTTTATTCTAACCATAAAACTCCTAAATCGCTGTTTAAATATGGGTTAACAGGTTTGTTTGAAACCTGTTAAGAACCAAAACCCACTCCGCGCAACCTCAGAATAATTAACTACCTGGGTTAAGTATAACCAAACCCCGCCAACCTATCAAAGTCTGCCCCGATACCATTAAAAAAGTGCACTTTATCACATCGGGCCTACACTGCTAACCCCCCGCCATCTTTGTGTAGTGCCCACCATCCGATCAGCCACTCTACATCTAACGGCCAATATCCATATCGCGCCACCCTTCCGTTCGACAGTTATTTCCCGGGGAAATGGTGGTTTTGGCTCCCGTACCTTGCCACGCGTCGCCCTCCCGTGGTGATCGCTACCTCCCCGCCCGAAACCACTCAACCCCAAAACTGGTGTGGGGGGAAACCACTTACCACCCTTTGCCTCATGACAATACGTCCCATGATGGTGACGTCACCCAACCATTAAATGCTAAAATTTCCAGCCAAAGCCAAAAATCTCGTTATAATCGCGATGAAATGTCATTTTCACCCATTTTCTCTACACATTGTTTTTCATGTAAAATACGTCCAGTTGATTGTTTGAGCATCCATTCCACCACCCGGCCAACAAATTTCAATGTCGTGCTCTGCAGCTTGTCAGTCAACCTGTGAAATTACACTGTTTTCCTTATAAACACAGGTATTTACCCAGTTTTCCTCCCGAACCTGTAATTTTGTTTTTTCCACTGCGAATTTTACCAGGAGAGCCAAATTCAAGTTGAAATCAGTTTAAAAGATGTCATATAAAGTCACCCAGAACTGTTGTTTTTCCCATCTTCCACAAAGCCTGACCTCTAGTTTGAAAACACAAGAACCAAAAATGGAAGCTCCCATAGCCCTCAACGTTGCGCCCCTCAACGCACCTCATAAGGACCAGGATTACTTGGCCTTGGCTGACAAGGATTTTCAGATAAAGGAGTTAATTGGTGATATGAACCACTTCGAAGCATTTTGCCAAATTAGGAGTAGTTATCTAAGCGACTCTGATATCTATGGAATATGGGAATCTAATCTTCCCAAGTATTACCTTCCCTCAGTCAATGTGTTCCCAGATATTATTCACCAATGCTGTGCCAACTATGACCCTGTCAGTAAAGCAGTTATAACCCCATACCAAACTGTTCCCTTTTATATAACTACTGAATCCATCAATGAGATGTTACAGTTCAAGCCCACTCAGCCTTTGGCACCTCTTTCCATGGGATTTTTACTTGAGCAAGCCTCTCAATTGCCCAATTCAGAAATAACCCATATTGCTCAAATGTTCATGAGGCATGATTGCCAGTCCCGAGGCCCTCCTCCATATCTACACTCCTAGTTCACTGAAATAGGAAGACTCATACTTGATATGATATCCTACATCCTAGGATTTAAGACCAACGAATATGTTGATGAGACCACCCTAGTTCTGATGTCAATATTTACTCCAGGACAACCCCCTGCTATCAAGTATGACTATGCAACATTTATTGCTAACAAAATCAATGAGAAATTCATAAATCTGGACAGAGAAGGAGTCTTCAAGTACACCTCATTCATATACCACCTTCTTCTATATTATCAGCCAGACAGCTTCTCATTTCCCCTCAGGAAATTAGATTCCAAAGGAGAGCGAAGGTCTGTGATCTTTTAGACCTCAGTCTTCCACGATATCCATGACTCCCCCCCCTTATAGCTATTGTGAATTCATTGACCTGATTGTACATCCAACCACCACTCTATTGATAGGAGCTCCTCCTCTTAGGCTCTCTGCTGATATAAAGAAGATTTTACAGCTTTCCAGACACTACAAGATAGGTGACTGGTACTTGTACTAGAATCACACTCCAATAAGAATATATGGTTGTGAACTGTGCCCTTTCAAGCTGCCCAAATATGTGCCTATGAGGCTATTTGCATTAGAATATTTCAAGCAACTTATCAATGCAGATTTAACCCACTTTTGTAATGTAAAGAAAAAGGCTCAGCTAAGAATAAAATCCCAGTTAGGTCCTTTTGTCGTCCATAAGAGGGAGGCATGGCAAGATGTTGATAACATATTAGGGGAACAACTTAAATTGAAGAAAAGTTTTTGGTGGGTACCTTATGACCCAAATAGCTTTATAAGTGATAGAAAAGTAAGAAACAGGCTGTCAGTTTATGTACATCATAGGATCCCTGAAATTGAACAGTTTGCTAATCAGGATGACTAGGTAGAGGGTACACTAACAGAAGAAATTAGTGAGCAAGAAAAGATGGAAAAGGCCATGAAGGATCTTGAAAAAACTCTTGACCTGGACTCTTTTGGACAGGTACCTTTCAAGCTGCCACAGAGAATAGGAGTTGCTACATCCTCTGCTGGAACTTCTTAGCAGCCTGCACAAACAACCAGTACAGCAGCCAGAGGGACTTCAAAGGGAAAAGAGATGGATACCTCAGAGCATCCTATAATGACAGACCAGCCAGCAACATCAAAAGAATAGAGTCAGGGGCAAGTTTCTCAAGACCAAGCTAAAGCAATAGAGGTTCTTGCATTACAGACTCCTTTAAATGAGGAAAAAGGCAAAAAGGGAGATAGGGAAGAAGCCACACCTATCAGTGGACCAGCAGAACAACTAGGTGCAAAAAGGCAAAGGTTAAATCCTCTGTCTGAAGAGGAAATTATTGAGGAAACCACTGACAGCTTGAGAGGTGAAGGGGTGGCCAGACAGCAGACTTCCCCAATGGTGAACACATCAACTATCTCACATAGGCAGGAGCTAGAAAGGTAGCACAATGTGGAAGTTTCATCCACTAGGCCATAAAGCAAACAGGGCTCCCACATCAAAAGAACATTCACGGAGATAAAGGCTAGAAATGACCCACTAAGGCTTCAAATTTACAACCAGTTTATTAGGATGGCCCCTACAAACCAGCAAAGACTAATGTCAGCCTATGACATTAAAGAGGGCAAAATGATCATGAGTTATTTTAAGCCCAAGGTGCCACAACCACAATCGGCAGCTGACTACATCAGGACAAATCTGGAGGTCCTAGCCAAGGATATTCATCCCATGGACCAGATTAAGCTGCATAAACAAATCGGAGAGATGTTGTACTCCACACTAGCTGATAAAGCTATGTTAGCTCATAAATTGCAAAACTCCTTGGAGAACACCTCTGCTCAACTAGATTTGGAGAAAGCCTCTTCTCTTGCTAAGGACAACAGAATAAAATCTTTGGAGGAGATTATTATTGAGCTGGGGCACGATCCAAAAGATGCAAAGGACATAAAGGCACTGATGAAGAAGAAAGAGGAAGATATTGCTGCCTTGAGGAAGCAGCTTAAATTTCCTCCTACCATGCATCCACAGACATCGGAAGTTGTACAGTAGAAATCCGAGGAGGACATGGTGGAATTGCTCATGAAGCTTAATGAAAGGCTAACTGATACAGAGCAGGCATTCAAGACAGCGTTTAAGGAAAAGCAGGGTGAGTCGACCTCCCAGCCTCCTGAAGTGATCCCTGCAGTCACTACTACCCCTTCCACACTTGTAATAGCATTGCCTCCTAGTGTTCCACCATCTACAATAGAGGTCATTGCAGGTGCATCAGCAGGTATAACAGCAACAACACCAGGAAGCAGTACAGACATGAACATAGAACAACTGATGAAGGCCATGGAAGAATTAAAGCTACAGGTATCAGAACTAAAGCTGGTAAAAGAACAATTGGAAAAATTAGAAAAAAGTTATGACAAATCCAAGATGACTGTAGCAGAGAAAACAAGGGAGGTTAAAGCATTAGAGAACAAAGTAAAAGCATTGGAAAAGGACCTCTCTATGGAAAAACCTCTGGCAAAAATCAAAGGCATTTTATGGGCCAACATCAATCAATCTCTTGGTAATATGTGGAGATCTATCCAGGTCATTCATGAGCAAATTGACTTAATAGGAACAGCCCAAGTGGAGATTCAAAAGACAAGAGCTTTATTGGGACAGATGCCTGAACAAGCAAACAGGCTAATACATTTTTTGAACACCAAGACCAGTGAAGAACCACAAGCACTGGAAATCTCAGACAGAATAGCTACCATACTAGAAATCAAGAGAGTTCTAACCAAAAGAACTTTGATGCAAAATTTGGAAAGGAGATGCTAGGACATGCAGGTGGAGATAAATTCTTTTACAAAGAGGTTCACAGCTTTGCAGGAAAAGGGTCTGCCTAGTCTATTAACAAATAATTACAGACTGATGAAACAGGCAGATTATGCACACAAGTTGAATAAATAGGCTGCTGATCAAATTACTTCATTAGCAAGTGCTTCAGAAGCAAAAGGATTCCCATCTGGCCAATGCCTCTATGACAACTTGGAAAATTTATTTTATATTGAGCATGAAGTGAAACATCTATTCACCATCCAGCCCAACTTCTTCAGGTACACATAGACTGACAAAACTTTGAGAAAACTTCAAAGACATAAGTTACCAGAAGAACAGTGGTGGCAAAGTATGTTGGAAATTTTATAAACTCATTTTGGTATTTTTAATATCTTTGGTAAATGAAAGTTTTGCACCATTTTCCATAAGGTGGTAAACAAAAATGAACAAGGATCGTATGGGTCAAAGTGCATGACATCAGAATTGAAGACACCCGAGAAATCTAGAGCAGCCAGAACAGGATATTAGTGGAAGACAGGTGTAAACCGACTCTCAAGAGCCCACCTCCAGCACACCTGACAGGACAGAGCAGCCAGCACAACATTACTTGATCTTTTCCCTATTCTCGAGACTATCTTTCTCTATCCTTTGTAAAATTTGATGAATCATCACTAGATATTATTTCCACGGGATATTTTGTAGATATTTTGTATGATATTTTGTATAAATACCCCCCCATTTGAAGTATTTGGGGTTGGTGAGGCATTCTCAGACTTTGTTGTAATACTAAAATTTTGGAATACAAAGCTATTGGAATCAATTGTTGCTGAACTTACTGGATCTAGAATTGAAGCAGTGGACTTCTCACAGAATTCTTGAATCGTGCAGTGGACCAATAAGTCCCCTTTATCTTTTGTTTTGTAGTTTTCTAGTCTTTATATCACCTGTGTTTCACAATCTAAATGATAAGGATAAAGATTAATTGAGAATCTGCTTGACTGCACGTTGTGTTTCATTCATTATCATTCTGTATGTTTTCTTCAGGATTAGAGTAAACAGTGTAACTCTTAATTGCTCATGTTTCCTAATTCTATCATATTGGTTATTTGCTAGGGAATTTTTAACTGCTCCTTAGTAATGATCATCCATTTTCCCTCTTTAAATATGCTGAAGGATTCTTAACTGTCCTTTAGCCATTTTAAGCCCATTCCATCCAATATAAACCTTTGATTTGTCTCCTGTCTGATTACCTTGCTCCGTGAAGCCATCCTCTACTAAGAAACCAAATCCAGGAAGCCATCCTCATTGACTCCACTAGCCCAATGGACTGAACTTCTCAGACTCACACCTCTGTTCTATTGAATTTCACCATCCAAAAATCAAACAAAACCCCTGAACCTCATAAATAGCCTAACACCTTTCAAAACAAAGCTAAATCATAAAGAGAGAGCCCTCTCTGGATACAGATTGGCTAGATTCTGTATCTAAAAGACTGGTTTGTGGTTACCTCAGCCGTATTCCCTTTCTTACAACTTTTGGGAACAACCTGAATGATAACATCATTGGCGAATCCACTGGGGATTTGAATAATTTGTTTGTTACTACTGTTTATTTATAATCTACAGACAGAGCCTGAAGTTAGCCAGGTAGCCTTTGAAATTCTTTTGCTTTGCAATGGCAAAAGTAAATGAATGCTACTTCAGTCTATCTCTGGTCTAGCTTATAGATTGGACAGTTGGTTCCAAAAACCTGATCAGTTCCTCATTTATAAGTCTTTAAGAAAATATATATATTGAATTTGATTACTAATTTACCTCAAGTCAATGTAAATTCTCCACTTTCAACTCTTCCTTAGTGTAAGTACAATAGGGACTGCACATGTACTCAAACTTTCTCAAATTAGTGCTTTATTTCTCTAGCAACTCTTAAACTTGCTTATACACCTCTTCACATATTTCTATTCAGTTTATATATATATACAGACTAAAATTTAAATTTCTTAGTCATGGAAGCAATGTCTGCATACAATGTTAATCATGTGTGGCCAAATTAATCAGTTTTTCTCAATTATTTCAATATATGACACCATACGATTATATATAAATTCAATCGTCTTATATATATAGCCTCACATGACTGGTAATAAGTCCTCACCGAATGTATGAATACGGTGCATCACATATAAAGTGAAATAAAATTTAATATAAAAATTGTATACGTATCCACATAAATTCACAATAGGCTTTTCCTTCGTGTGTATATTTATTTATTGATTTAACATTCTTAACTTAAATTCACATATATACAAGCGTCTAAAACCACTCAATTTAAACTCGTTTACACAGGGTGAGGCCGTAAGATGAATTGGCTCACATTTGTTTAAAGAATGTCACATATATGTATATATAATTTAATATTTAAAATAAGGATTAACCATTTTTTAACGGCAACCATGACCTGCACATGAATTTTGACCTATCAATTAATCAATAGCTCAAATTAATTTTATAATTAAATCAATTAATTTTCATTGCACCTTTCTCAACGCTCGTATTCCATTTTAGGGCAAATTTTCTTCTTCTCACTATTGGTATTTTTGTTAAACAGTTGGCCAGAAAACTGTAAATTAACCCAACCAAACCTAAATTATCAAATTTAATCTGCAACTTCCTTAAAGTCTTCTACATATTCCCTTAAAGGCATTTGCTTGAAAGTTGTAAAAAATGTAAGTTCATCCCAAACTTATTTCTTTTTGCCTTGTTAATGCCTGTATCGAGACTGGAACCCAAAATAAAATTATTCAAACGCCTCGGCCATAATAAGCTTCACTGCTACGTTATTTGAGAATCAACCAAATAAATGCTCAAGTGAGAGGTACCACTTTTTCGGGGTATACTATCTTTATTGTAACTGTTGACACCTAATTCTCACGATTGGGTGAATTCATGTAAATAATTAAATTAGGAATGTGAACATTCATCAGGAGATGAACTGAACAGTCACACCCTTTTGTATATAACAATAACATACCTGATGGAATAATATGAATCAGTATTTCTGCCAAATGGAGTTACTGCCTGGCCTGACATGGTATGAGAGCCAGCTCCTTGTTTTAGCTCTTATGCTCCTATAACTCCTCTGTCTGCCATATCCCCTCTATCCTACCATATCCCCTCTGCCATATTCCTTTCCAGCACTGCCTCTGTCCATAACACATTTGTCCATATTCAAAAAAAAAAAAAAATTGATGCCAAGCACTGCAAACTCACTATCGACCACCCATTTTTTACTACACCTCATTACTGAACACTGTTTTGACATTATTGACATGCTGTGCTACTCTTTTCATTATTGAAACGTTGTGCTGCTCTTTTCATTCCATCTCAAACGTAAACGCTGTGCTGCTCTTTTCAATCCATTGAAACGTTGTATACCCTTACGCCCCTGCCTATCCGTCAGTCGCACCATTTGCAAATCACGCCATTAGCTTGGGAGCTGGAGACTCGGCATCATTGACAACGCTGTATTTATGCTTTGATACCTTAAGCTCGTCTCTTGAATGCTTAAGCTCGTCTATGTGAACGCTGTCTATATGTGAACGTTGTCTATTAAACGCTGCTCATATATGTGAACGCTGTCTATGTGAACGCTGCTCATATATGTGAACGTTGTCTATTGAAATTAGAGGATACTACCATATTTATTAGCCAAATCCTGGTTTACGCACAGTCCCATTCCTCTCGTTGTTTTGCGGTGGAGGATTTTGGTACCTGCGCTTGCTCCTTTCCTCTCGTTGTTTTGCGGTGGAGGATTTTGGTAGAGCAAGTGTGGCACTGACATCTTTGAGGTGTGTCCCTGCTTGACAGAGCAGCTTGTGAGCCACGGGTGTGGGGCCTTCCTGACCATGAGTTTTGTGGTCTTCTCTTTGCTTGGTGCAGACTGTCGATGAAAACAATGTAAATGTGCTTAGCGATTCTCCATATGTGACCATTTCATTGTCTCTGGGCTATATTTATCTCTTATTTAAAGTTAATGGGGATCTAATTTTCACATGGATAAAGGCCACATGGACTTTGGTGAATTTTAAACTCGTGTGAAAGAATTGGGCATCCCATGTTGTATACTGCGCATGCATTGAATGACTTTTATTGCTAGCTGTGTACATTTTTTAAAGTCATTTTCTGTCTGTGTATTGAAGTTGTGATGACAGTGATTCAATGGGTACATCAAAATCTTATGTTATAAATTTTAGTGGACAATAATACCCTTTGAGAATGCCCTTTTGAGTACATTTTTACTGTATATTGGCAGAAGTATTTTTTTTCATCAGCAAAAGTTTTTTTTTACAGAATGCATTCAATCATATCCATGGTAGCAATAGTTCTCACTGGCAAGGAGAACTATCCTAAATGGTCCCGGATGATAAAACACAACCTCATCTTCAATGAGTTGTGGAAAGGAGTGTGTGTCGGAGAAGGAGACAATGACCCAGTACAGCCTACCTCAGACAAAGAGGTCATCATTTGGGAAAACAAGAACAGCAAAGCTTATGCATTAATCGCAACATCTTTAAATTAAGAGGTGAGTCACCATATTTCGTCATATTGAACTGCCTTTGAAGCTTTAAAAAAGCTGAAAGAACTCTATGACTCACATTCTGCACTTGAAGTCGTTCAACTCATGATTAAATTCTTCAGTCTTGAACTGCAAAATAATGATCCTCTTGCTCTTGCATCTGAAGTAAAGTCTATAATGCATGATATCAAATCCACTAAGGTTGAATTGGATATTCCTCTTATTGCTTCTCTCAAGGCACTTTATCCTACTTACTCCAATTATCTTGAGTCATTGTAAGCAAATGGAAATCTTAAAGATATAACCTTTGACTCTCTTGTGAAAAAGTTTGCTGAAAGAGAGAAAGCTTTCGGAAAGAAGATAGCCCCTGAATATTTTGAAGAGACTGTGTGCCTTGCTCATAAAGAAAAGCATCCTGCTCAAGATTCTACAAGAGGAAGAGGTGGATGAAGAGGAAGAGGAAGATACTTCAGAGGCAGGGGGGGCAGACATTCTCAAGGAGAAAAGGCAGATTTACACTGTATTCGCTGCAAAAGAAATGGATCGCATGATGCCTCTACATGCAAGTTACCATGGGACAAAATTGAGAAGAAAAGAAACCAATAGAAAGGTAAAATTGATGATATAGACAAAGGTAAAGCACTTGAATCTGCTCACTATGTTGAGGCACAATGTAACATTGGAGTATATGAAGATTTGTTTAATGCTTCACTTGATTCATGGAAAAATGATTGGTTTCTTGATTCAGGAGAAACCTGCCACATGACTCATAGAAAATATTTTTTTGAAGATTTCACTGACAATGTTGATGGAGCAATATACTTTGCAAATCAATCAAAAATCAAGCCATCAGGGCTTGGCACAATCAGGCTTAAATTGCCTGGTCTTCCAGACTTTCTTCTGGATCATGTTCTATATCTCCCACAGCTC